>JAAEAF010002284.1:0-70101 GCA_011037195.1 Triatoma infestans
TTATTAATAAAAGTTTTTATCTATCTATCTACTGACGCTTTAAAAGGACTCTATCACCATTATCTTTAAAACTTTATTACATTCTGAATTAATTTTTTTAGCTACTATTATTACATTCACTCAGTTATAAAACAGTTCAAAATCAACTTAAAGAAAAGGAGATTAGGGAGTTTAGATAACATTAGTCTTAAAAAAAAACACTATTAACCACTAGGACTTTTATAGGATTTTAAAGTTAGACTCAGCTGTGAAGTAAAATTATAAAAATTTATACTGTCATTAAAGCTCTGTATTTCCTTTTTTTTACACCCCAAGATTAGTCTTCATTGAATACTATGGATAAAATATTAATCTATTTGGCTTATTCTTTTTAATGACTATTTTTTTTTTTGAAACTTAAGTTCATAATCTTACTTTAATGATGTTTTTGTACTAATTTAGTTTAATCTTATTTCATTAATAGTGAGATCATTAATCCATGTATACATTTTATTATTTACTTTGTACGGTTTAATTTATGAAATGTTTTCATCAAGTACTCGCGAATAATATATATTCCATACTGGACAATCTAAACCAGTAATTTATTATTTATCAGGATTACATTTCATAAACTTTTGCTGCCCATAATTGATATCATATATCTTGGATTTCTCTAAGTCCTTTGATCTCATGAATTATTCCCTGTTATATAAAAAGTTGCGAGCTATGGGATTTATGGTTCAATAATAAATTTGATTTTATCCTTGTCTAACGAAAAGATATCAAGCTATCAAAACTATCCATTCGTGGTAGATATCCAACAAATATTGTCTCGCCTCAGGTGTTCCGCAAAGCTCCATTACTTTTGGGGCTTTACTATTTAAAATAAATATTCTTAATGATATTGGGTTTTGTTTCTATTTTGTCAACTATGCTTTTTTTTAAAAAAAAAAATCCAATTCAATGGCAGTGTTCTACTGCAATATGCAGTGTAAAAGAATTCACTGATACAAACTGGAGCATTAACGACTTTAAACTAAATTGAATGGTTTGATATTTGTTTGTTTCGTGGTTAGAGTTCAGTGCTAATTTCGATTACATAATACTATAGTCTTTTAAATATTTTATACTTCTTATGAAGTATTGTTATTGACGTGCCTTTTGTATTTGGTATGTTCAGGTTGAAATAAAAAATAAAAAAAAAAAAAAAAATACTCTCTTAAGATTCGATGAGATTTGATGCAAAGATAAATAAATAGTCCTAAACATTAGATGTTCATAATTATTCATTTCAGGGGTTTCATGATGGCGTAATCAAAATGGCGTTGCAAGCGCTATCTCTTGGGGAGGTTGGAAACTTATCTATCATCTCAGCCTTATATCAACATAAATTTGATGAATTTGTAATAATTGTAGTAAAGTCGTATGGTGTTGCATGCTATTAAAATCGCTTATCTCATTATATTTATTTAATAATAAATTATATTATGTAATATAAGCCCAAAGTTTTGAGAACCACTCAACATATGAATCGCCGAAGAAATGACCAATTACAACAGTGATAGAAATGAAAAGTAAAAAAAATTAAACGTTTTCTCGGTATTTCTTTTGTTTATATATACAGGGTGTCACAGCAACCTCTGGCAATACTTCGGCATATGGTTTTTCACTTTATTTGGAACAAAAAATTTCTAATAAACCATGGTCCGATTCGTTCGCCTTCAAAAGTTATTCTTCATTTTGAAAAATTTTCAATTTTCCTACTTTTTCTCATAAAATTGATTATATCTCAAAAAGTTTTTAACATAAATCATATTCAATTACATCTTTGGAAAGAGCATTAAATTTCCTATAAGAAACAGAAGTTTTATTTTAATTGAATTAATTATAAGGTTTTTCAGAGACATCAAACTCAACTCTACAGCGCTTCGACTGTTAAAAACCACTTTTCAAAAGTATTTTCTTATAAATTTTTTTAAGGCTAGCGTACGGTCCGGTTACAGAAAAAATATCTACATTTCACCAGCTTTCCAACGATAATAATATCATGCGGTTTCTTTATTGTTTTCTTAAAGAAAATGCGAAATAAATGTAAAAAAAACACAAAATGAAAATTGAGAGCTGTTACAAAAATATCACAAGATTAATTAATAATCCTGTAATGAACTTTGGAATTGTTATCTCACGATAGAAATTCGTCTAATTCTAATAAACTGAAACATTTAGTCGTGATTTAGCTGGTCATACATTCAAAATGACAGATTTCTTTGTCATAGAATAGCGTGATATGGTTTTTATTTGTGGGTTTTGTAACGGCAGCGCGGAAGCTGCAGCTGAGCATGCTAGCCGTTGGCCTAACAGGAAACTATATAAGCAGCGTATTAAAGACTAGGGGAAACCGGTTGTGAGAATAAACTACCGAGGAAACTAATCGTTCTGACGACGTTCTGGTTGCACGGGGATTCTCGTCACTCCAATAGTGCATGTGGCGGGTGTTTAAAGAACCATTTCGAGTAAACGTCGCCTCATCGGTTCACAAAATGTTTTGGGGGAAACGACGATCCTGGGATGTTGTAGCAGCCAAATACAGAATTGAGTAGGACAGGCGTAATCACGTTCTAGCAAATACTGTATTTGCTGCACGTGATACAGATATCTACCATCCCGTCGAAGATACCTGTGCACCGTCTGATGTGACAAAGCTAGCGACAATGGCACTCTGCATGTAATCGTCATCTCTGGTAGAATCGTCATCAAAAACATTCAAGATGCGTTGACATGAATTTTCGTAAGAACGATCAAGTTTCCTCGGTAGTTTATTCTCACAGAACCGGCATTTTGAATGAATGACCAGCTAAATCACGACTAAATGTTTCAGTTTATTAGAATTAGACGAATATCTATCGTGATATAACAATTCCAAAGTTCATTACAGGATTATTAATTAATCTTGTGATATTTTTGTAACAGTTCTCAATTTTCATTTTGTGGTGTTTTACATTTATTTCGCATTTTCTTTAAGAAAACAATAAAGAAACCCCACGATATTATTATCGTTGGAAAGCTAGTGAAATGTAGATATTTTTTCTGGAACCGGACCGTACGCTAGCCTTAAAGAAATTTATAAGAATATACCATTGAAAAGTGGTTTTTAACAGTCGAAGCGCTGTAGAGTTGAGTTTAATGTCTCTGAAAAACTTTATAATTAATTCAATTAAAATAAAACTTCTGTTTCTTATAGGAAATTTAATGCTCTTTCCAAAGATGTAATTGAATATGATTTATGTTAAAAACTTTTTGAGATATAATCAATTTTATGAGAAAAAGTAGGAAAATTGAAAATTTTCCAAAATGAAGAATAACTTTTGAAGGCGAACGAATCGGACCATGGTTTATTAGAAATTTTTTTCCAAATGAAGTGACAAACCATATGCCGAAGTATTGCCAGAGGTTGCTGTTACACCCTGTATATATAATGAAATATTTCTATTAATAGTATTTCATAATTAATTGAGTTGTCCATTTGGATTGGCTTCATGAATAATAAATAGCTCATACACATATATGGGACCTTTTGAGAATGTGGCTTTGAGGCTAGCATTATGAAAACTTCAACATATTAGATGACTCAAGTTCAATTTTATATAAAAGAAGAGATAGCAAGGAAATTGAATATGTCTGTTTTTAGGATAGAACTAAACTCGGTCACACACTTTTCTGTAAAGATTAAAGGAAATAGTGCAGTAACAGCTCATTCCATGTCCCTTGGTTGTGTTCGCCAAAGGTATTTGTATGTGTGTATAGATAGATGTGTCAGCCAACTACAGTAGCCCAGTGATACTGCCCCCTTAGTCTACAAATAGAATTTGAACAGTGGAATTTTCTTGTTACCTTCTAGTTTTCGATCTAGTTTCTCTCTGACCAATCGTTTCTCCCTATACAAGTAGAAAATTACTTTTTTGAAGTGTTAATGTGTGCGTATATAAGTGTGTGGATTGTGTGTGTTTTGCAGTGGGCTTTGCGACATGCTTAGCAACAGGCATTGCTTACACATACTAAATTTTACCCTTATAGCAGCTCTCTCTTTTCCTACATGAAAAAAACAGCTCTCTGCTTTAGGTACATGAAAAAAAAATGTTTTTAGCAGTGGTGTATATGAGTACGTCTAACTCGAAAAAAAGTTGCAGGTAGCTCAAATTTGATGATTAGCGAAGTTTTTGACTAAATCAGCTAAGCGAATTCTGTTTTTTAATTATTTATTTTTTTCGCATCGTGTTTTTTCAGGACAACTACTTCAATGATTATTCTTTATAACTACACCTAGTGAGGTGGGGTGGGGGGTTAAAGATATTTAAATAAGTCCATCGCTTTTATGTTATTATTTTTCTGGAGTTATTATGGGTTATTTCTGGTTATTATGTTTATAATAGTTATTTTGGAGGGTTGTATAATTCCAAAAATTCATATCACATTAAAGATTATTAACTTACATTGCTAAAAATTCCGAATCGGAAGAAGATTCAATCAATTATTGACTACAAGTCAAGCAATTAAGAGTCGTGAAGAAAAAAAAAAAACCTATGGCGACAGACCATTAGGGGAGGAAGATGCAGAAGTTTCCACCGCCGTTTATTATAATTTGTCTGTGGAGAGGGAAACCCCACGCTATCCCCAAGAAAAACAACAACAAACCGGGTCTAGAACCAAAATCCAGACCCGGATCTAATCCATCTAAGATTCACCGCAGTCCGAATAAAACGGACAGTAACCTTAAGCGGAAATAGCCTAAGCTCTTCCACAGACATCCTATTCCGACCAAAAGTCCTGAACCTAATTTCCTCACAATTCAGGCAATCAGTCATAAGATGGATGGGTGTTTCCGCCTCTGTCTCACAGAGACACGGCATAAGCCCCATTATGTAGAGATGTCTCCTTAAACCACAATGTCCAGTAAGAGATCCAACCAGATCCCTGAGAGCGCTCCGACCACCGCCGTTTAGTTCTAGTCTTCGCTACCAATTGCAGCTCTTCACTTTTTCTTATGGTACTGGTCATCAGCGTCTTTGCCCACACAAATTGTCGAATCCTGAATGCTCGCACCAAGCGACACTAGTCCAACGCTTGACGGCCAACCTGAAAAATTTTATTCTTATACGGGTTTGAGGGACGGTTTATATCAAACCAGTAATGACTTTCAACCAGAAGACCTGAGTGCTTTATAACAGCGGTTCCCAACCGGGAACCATATGCCTCCCACAGGTGCCACAGAGGTAAATCATATAAATCGGGCCCCGAGAAGTTAACAAAATTTTATATAGTGTTACGTATAATTTTTAGAAAACCATAAAAATAAAATCTGGTGTGAAACACTCACACAACTTTCTCTTACTCCACTTCTCAAAATTTATGAATTTGACAAATGTTATAGTGTTGTGTAATCAATTTAACGAAATTCGTCGAAATTGAAAAAAAAAAAAAACAGTTCAGTAAAAGAGCACTTCCGGTTTACTAATTATCTTAAAACTCGGAATTCTGGCCATCTATTTATTTCTAATTAATTTTGTTTGGATGATCAAATTGTATAATCAACTATGATAGCAATTTAGAGGAAGCTGTAACCCCACCCCTCCCCCAGAAGTGTCCTTAAATGAATTTTCCCAGAGAAATGTTTTAAATAAAAGATGTAGATCATTGCATGTTTGGTTTGTAAACGATGTTTCAAGAAAATCGCGAAAAAGTGAAGAAATCATTTAGTAAAGTGTTAAAATAAACGCACTTCCAGTCATTCGATTTTTTTCAAACTCGGAATTTCAACAACATATTTAATTCTAATTAACACGATTAAGAAGGCAGAATTGTCTAATAAACTGAAATAGCATTTTAGATAAAAAACCCAACCCCACCCCACTCACGAAAGTGCCCTTAAATGAATTTTTCCTGAAAAATGTTACAAATAAAAGTTGTAGCTCTTTGTATGTGTAATTGATGTACCAAGTTTAAAGAAAATCGTCGGAGTAATTTTTGAGAAAATCGCAAAAACTTAAAAAAAACCAGCTACTAAATGGTACTTCCGGCTGAGAAATTTTGACAGATAACGTACTCTGCCAGATCCCATGGTGATACCTAAACGAAATATCAAGTTTTAACTTTCTACGGTTCTTCGTTTTTGAGCTATGCTGTTTACATACATACATACACACACACACACAGACCATTTGCTAAAAACCACTTTTTTGGACTCAGGGTACCTCAGAACGGATATTTCCGGTGAAAACTCGATATCGAAAATTTGACACGATTACAATACTTCATCTTACTATAGGCGTAAGAGAAAGTAATAATGCAAGAAGTTTTAAAATCAATGCCCATGAATTTTGCCTTCAAGGTTTTCTAGCATTTTCTGTAGAATTCCGCGCTGACTAGAGTCCATACTGGAAACGCTCCCACCAGATTACTTGGTAATATGAGCTCTCCAAAAGTTGAGTGCTCGCTCATCGCAAAGTTGCTTCCTCTTCCTCTACTCTGAAACTGTTCCACCAAACTGTGTAAGCTTTTTATTTGGCGCGTGCAAGATACGTGTACTTTTTGCTAGTGTTAGTGTATTAAATAGGTGATGTATGAAAGTTCTGTGAATGAAAGCATTTTGCTATCTAATACATGTGTTCTACTTACTTTAGTGGAATCAGCGAAGGTGTCCAATTTTACATACGTATTGTGTTTTTCCTGGAAATATACGTTAGAGATCCCTTAAGTTTGGAAAAATGGATTTTTAGAAAATTGGAATACTAAGTTTGAACTTCATTGCGTCTTTACAATTTTGAGATATTTTGTTCACACACAACACACATACACACACACATGTAAAATAACCTAAATTATTTTAGGTTATTTGCTAAAAACGTTTTTTCTTATTCAAGGCATCTATCTGAAAACACACATTTCCGGTTGTAAACTAAATTTTGAAAATTTGACATAATTGCAATCTATCTTAAAATAATTTTTTTTTACCTTTTTTTTTTACTTGGAATTAGGGATAATGTAATTAGAGATGTATAAATATTATTATTATTACGGGACTTAACAAATAATTTAAATGCAAATTTAGATTTATAAAACTTGTTAAATATTGTGCTTGCCGGATCAAAAACAAAGATTGAAATGATTTGGGGAATGCATTCTATGAACCGGTTAGAACTGCCATTGTTTATAACTTGGCAGAGAACTGCCATTGCTTATAGCTATATAACTTGATAAACAGAGAAATATGTTGTAGTCAAGAGAAGATATCTCTAGGTCTTAGTGAGAAAACTTTCCAACAAAGTTAGATTCTCAATAATTGAAATGAAAAAGACAAGATGATTTCTAGAATGTTACCAACTTATTTTATTACTTTTTTTATTTACTGGAAAATCTGCTGTGAAATATTCACACGCCGTTTTACTTTCTGCCTGTTTTATTTGGAATATATTCGAATAGTATAAAAACAAATCTGATGTAAATGTAATGGATGGCCGGCATAATGTCTTGCCTGAAACCAAAAATACAAATTAAAAATGCAGATAAGACATCAGTTAATTATCTGCATTAAATCTATCATTAATTGGTGTGCTGCTAATAAGCTAAGTTTAAACTAGAACAAAATTAAAGTAATTATTATTAAATTAGGATATTATGTTGTGACAGAAAAAGTTATGCATTTCTTGGGCATTTTAAATTAATTCGAAATTGTACTGGACAGATCAAGTTAATAATGTCACATAGGTCAAGTGGCTCGTAGAATCTATGTTTAGAGAAGAAAATTAAGAATATCGGTTGACTTGAATGTTTTAAAGTCGGCATATTTTGCATAATATTGTAACGCAGCCAGTGGTGGCATCTAGGAGAGGACGTAGGAACCTCAAGTTCTCTTAGTGGCAGCTAGAAAGCGCTGGCGACGCGCTCTAGTTATTTCTGGAAGGATTGAGAAAATTCTCCACCGGTATAAATAGTGGGACCGCAGAGAGTTGAGAGAGTTTTTCCAGTTACAAACGAAGGTCCAGTTTGTGGAAAGTGTATAAAAAGTGAACAAAGTGAACTTTTGTGGTTTAAACTGTGAAGTAATTATTATTAAGTGTTTATTTTGTAATTTATTGTGTATAACAATAAATTGGTGTTTTCTTTATTGAAGTTTAGAGTATTTTAACTATGCGAACCGACTTAAAACTAGTTGCAGTAGCTAGTTTAGAGGGAAAAACGTTACAATAATGTTCATAGCCATGTGTGTTTTGGTTTACTATAATTTGGGGTAATGCTGTCGAATGTAAAAAAAAATATTTTTTTAAGTTACAAAAGAAGGCAATTAGTGTCACTTTGAGTTTAGACTCGTAAGTATTGTCGTTCTTTCTTTAAAAATTTGAACATAATGACACTCCCAGCTATATTTATTTTTCAATGCCTCCTTGTCTATATAAAGTGCAATGAAGGTCAGTTTCTATGTTTTTTCGCAGGTTCATGATCATTTCACCCCAGAAAACGTAATAATCTCGTCCAGAATAGAAACATGTTGAAAAAAATTCATACCAGCCTTCCATAGTCAGTCCATCTCTTTTTTTTACAACTGTTTATCAAACAATATAAAAAATAATAACGAAGTGTTCCAAAAATAATGTTAAAAAACCGTTATTAGCTCACCCGCTGAATGAGATACATGAATATTTCAAAATTAAGTTTTTATCTTTTATCTGACCTTGCCAATTATAATGTAGTTCTTTTATTCTGGCAATAAAAAAAAAAAAAAAAAAAAAAAAAATCATAAGTCACCGCCCACAGCTATATCATTCAATACATACATCACATGAGGCGTGCCGTATCTCCCTACTATACCAGCTATTAAAACTTGCCACCTAAAGGAGATCACGTTCATAAAGTAGTGATTCATTCTTGTACATTTTCTATTTTTCATTTTCCTCTGTCAAAACAAAAGTTTTCCACTTGCAGCATTCCTCTTTGTAAGTTGAATTTTACTTTCTCTAATTAATATAAGTATTGCGATTTGGCTAACTTTTCGAAATTGTGTTTATAACGTGAATATAAATAGGTTTTGTGGCTATCTAGGTGTGTGTGGTGGAATCAATTGTCGTGATTCCTGAGGTATGAAGTTAGATGGCTTGAAGAGGGATTTAATAGGCGGAAGTTAGTTTATAGATTTTAGACTCGAAATACTAAACACTGATTTTACAAAAATAGATTACATTTTTACAATAATTTGAATGAGCAATTAATATGAATTGATAAAAATAAATAAATAATTTTAAGAGTTAAATAACAAATAATTTAAATGATTAAAATAAATAACTAATATGCACAACTATGAAATAATTATAAGTTTAACCTTGTGTAGGGACGCGCTCTGAACTCAAGTATAACTGCTGATGTAATAATAATACTAATATACTGATGTTGCTGGTGTACTAATAATGATCGATGAATGATGAATGATCCCCTCCTCCCGTGGAGCGAAGTTTATATTAGTATTACTCACACACTGTCAGGTGTGTAAGTAATTCTCACACTAAGACATCTTTCGTAGCGTGCGACCTTGGTTAGGTCGGTGACCAGTGATTTAGGTCAGTAGCCAGATTTGGTCGCCCATCGATGATTTTCAATGACCGGTAGCCTTGAATCGGCCAGGTGGCTTCTGTTCAATAAAAAAGGGTTTTTATCGGTGCTTGTCTTTGATACCCTTGTATTGAAAAAGGCAGCGGCCGGCTGAGGCCACTAGTTATAAATTATTCTTTCTTTTTGTTATATTTTGTGAAGGTAGCGGCTGGCTGGAACCGTATGACTTTGCTTTGACATTGCTATGTCATTACATGTGTAAAAAAAACAAAAAAAAAAATTGTTTAGCGAATGGTCTATAAGTATAAGAGTGTCTGAACAATCTATGTTTATACCTCCTCCTCTAAACAGGCGTGGAACCTTCCTCTGGGACCATCTTATGACATTGCATCAGAGGAGTCACCTCTTACTGTGCTCTACTATCCATTGCTCTACTGATTTGAGTTATTCACACTCTCTCCTTTTCTGTTTTAGAATGCGCTCGGTGTACACCGCAATTAAGCACCAAACCTCTTTTTCCTGTAACATCTTCTCTACCAGATTTTCTGGGGTTAGCCGCCCGGTTCTTCTCCACAGCTCTTGTCTTTCAGTGTTACATCTACTTCAGATGAAAAAGGTGTGATAGGCGTCATCTACATCAGCGTCCAATTAAGGCCAATGTCCGATATACATGTGGCCAATGTCCTCTTCTTCCGCCTGTAGAGGTAAAATACCCATGTCTAGACAGAATCTGTGTGAGATAAAAGAAAACTCCGGTTAGACCACAGTATGGGGTTCCCAATCAATTGGGCATTTCGTCTGGGATTTATCCTAAAACAAAGAAATAACAATTTATTTCATCTAGATATTCCTTTAGGTAATTTATATTTAAACTAAAATTTAACATATTGTTAAACTTATAACATTATGTTTAACTTATAACAATAGTTTGAGAATATAAGAAGTAATAAAAAGGGCAGCATACATATATAAATCACATTTTGAACAATGCACTAGCATTGAAATAAGATAGATCATCATAGTTCCCCAATTTAATTAAATTTCAATGCAATCATGAAAATGTCAGAAATTTAATTATAATCAAATGTATTAGAATCTAATGTGCAACTGCAACGCTATTGTTTTTTGTTGTGTAATTGAACGTGTTTTGATGAAGTATCAGATAGTGTTTGTGTTTATAGAACAATGTGCGGAAAGCCAACAATCAATAAAACTCTTATCCAATAAAAAAATATTGCAAATTGGAATTTTTTATAATTGCTTGCGAGTGTTCTAGATCAGGTTTTTGTTATATAGACTCTTGAAACCTCAAAACTCTTCAAAATTTTGCAAATCAAAGTTAGGTTTGTATGTTTATAGATAATACATATATTCTACTCTTAAACAACTGTATTTATATATGTATAATATACATTTTACATGGGATCTATTTTAATAGAATAATACAAATTATTTTGGTCACTTCACATATTTAATTTAAATTAAAATCTGTTTTTTATATCCCATCTAATTATCCCAACCTTACAGCTCGTGGAATCATCAACTGGAAATTTTAGTCTATTCGCATAATAGTATGGGTTTAAAATTTTTAACTAACATGATCAAACAGGTCGGAAGGATATATTACTACTATACAAAATCTTAAATAAAATTAATGGCAGTCTCATTGAACCATATCAAATCAATAACGCTCTTACCCATTGACGATAGATATGTGAAATAAGCTGGTTTATCTGAATCCGTTCAACCATTGCAAACCTCAAAACCAAAGTTAAACATGGTTTTTAATTAATAGTTTATCTCGTTTAGTGATTATATTATCAAATGAAGTTCTAGGAAGGGCCAGCAAGGAATCATAGAATGGCTCTTCAACTGAATATTCTATACTGCCTATTCTTGAATTAAAATCTTCTAAGATAATGAAAATAGTTCTGAGCTATAACAATAAAAAAAAAAAAAGATAACAACTGGTTAAAGCGCTCAATACAAATATTTATGTCCTCTAAAGGACTCCAGTAAACTGTAATGATTACATAAGTATACCGACCTAATATTAATTAACTGTACAACTAACCAGAGATTAGATTTATTAATGACTGAGACACATTTATTTAGACTTCTTTTGTAGAAGAGAGCAAAGCCAGATCTCGCTTTACCATGAGTTTTCTCTTAAAGTGCTCCTACATTTATAAAGGAGCCTTTAAGAAAACCAGGAACTAGATCCCACTCTTCTAAAGCTCAAGTTTCAGCAAAACAAAAAACAACCATTTTACATAACAGATCTAATGATTCATCATAAAAAATCATCATTTTTTTATAACCTGAAATATTGCAGAATAACAAATTTATATGCTTAAAATTAAATGTACTAGCTGTATTGAAAACATAGTTATACCTGAATTTTTTTGAGAGATACTACTTGGCCAACAAGGAAAGTTTACTATTCTGCTATGCTGCAAGGAAAGTATACTATTGCTAATTGGAAGGGCTTTGTTCTATTTCCCTAGTTTACCTCCTTCTTTTGCTTCCTAGTTGACGTTCTTTCAGCCAACAACCATTTTTTAAGTATACCACTCCTATTAGAAGTAATAGCTGACTTTTACCTCCTTCTTACTACTGCTTTCCCCTTCTCAGAACAAATTTCCTTAATATTTCTTTCGTTGTCAGAATCTTCAAATTTCAGACGCCACAGATGTTCCAGTTGATAAAACAGATTCCGTTCCCAAGTTCTCAAGCTGATCCAAAGTAAATAGTTCATTTTCAATTAACAATTTACCGACCTTAAAGACGCTTTAAGTTGTGAATTTCTAGCTCTTATCACATAAGGTATAGTTTGCCTCTCTTCAAAAGTGAGGTCACTGGGCAGCCCAATACCTGAACCCCTCAATTTACTTGATGCTCGTAATCGCGAATCGCTTTCGGTAAGATACCAGTTTGACCAAAATAGGTCGCTTATCGCTTAGTTTACGTACCGGTCTCACAACTCTATCAATATCAGGTAATTCAATGGACAACTTCAACTTATCCTTAATCAATTCCAGTACAGAAATTTCCAAATCCTGAATTTTCTCTTTGTCTGGCTCCACAATATTATAAAAAATAATAACGTTATCATCCTTATTTCTCTTTTTAACACTATATAGCTCTTTATTAATATTGTAACGTTTTTCCCTCTAAACTAGCTACTGCAACTAGTTTTAAGTGGGTTCGTATAGATAAAATACTCTAAACTTCAATAAAGAAAACACCAATGTATTGTTATACACAATAAATTACAAAATACAGACTTAGTAATAATTACTTCACAGTTTAAACCACAAAAGTTCACTTTGTTCACTTTTTATACACTTTTCACAAACGTACACTTAGTTAGTGACAAGAAACTCTCTAAACTCTCTGTGGTCCCACCATTTATACCGGTGAAGAAGGGTTTAGAACTTTCTCGATTCTCCTAGAAAGAGCTAGAACGCGCCGCCAGGAGAACTTGAGGTACCTGCTTTCTCTCCTAGATGGCACCAGTGGTTGCGTAACAATATTAATAATGTACTATTTAGGACAATAAACTTGTCGTCCAACTTCTTTAAATTCTTACTGAAATTGTCTGACCTGTACTGAAATTTGATTACTGTCGTCTTTAAACACTTAATTTCCTCGCATATCTCCAGTTTCACTTCATCCAGTTTTAAGGACATTTCTTTAATTCCTTCAGCCATTGTAAATTTATATTGAGTTCAATAGATAAGAAAAATTTTAATAGTAAATAAAAAACAAAGAAACAAAAGTAACTTCTCGTATGATCTTACCACAGTTCACTATTTCAGTTAATAACATACACAAAACACAAGCCTCCCTACTACTTTACACCGAGCAGCCTAACTTCTATACATTAAGGTTAAAAGCAAATTATATACAATGGCAATAAATTAAGATCCGGTGAACAGAAATTCACGAAACTTAGAAAAAAAAACTAGCTACCTTTATAAACTATATTTGAGCCAAGTTTCAAGATAAACAGACAATTTTGACCTTGACAAAAAAGAAGTTAAAGGAAGACACGATGTTCATTGTGCAACTGTCTAAAAGAGATTCCTCAGATAATACTTATATTATGTATAAACTATTTAATGAACTATTTAAAGGAAATCCTGGGAAACGGAAAATATCATCATATAATCAGTTCAATCAAAATATCATCATAACGGAAAATATAATATTAAAGTTTCCAGAGAAGTTCAGCTGAAGAATTTTGATGGAAATCTTGTACAGCATTAAGAGAATGTAGTAATATTTCCATGCCAGAAATTTAAGAGTAGATAAACTTATTTGTAAAGTATCAAATATTTACAAATATTATGCACTATGCACAAAGCGTGACAATTTTAACATCCACTACCCATCTGATTTGGAAAGTACGCCAGATTTAGAGAGAGAGAGAACAAAAATTACAAATGATGCACTAAATAATTTTTTTAAGGCTTCCGAATGTATGATCAACCGAATATTGACAATTGAAAATCCAGATATTACATACCGGACACAAAATCAGACAATAATTTCGATAAATATGTGGTGCGACCTAGTAGGGGATCAACTTGTAAGTACGTATTTTTACAATGAAACACTGAACCAGACAGGTATCTTTATTTCTTAATTAAAGTTCTCTCAGATTTGCTTGAAAATGTCCCTCTAACATACCGGCCAAAGATGTACATTCAGTGCCCCCCCGGATCCTTCTCAGTGCACTGCCGGCCTCCAAGCAATGTTCTCTAGCCATTGACAACACTGCCCATCACCGTACAGTGAGTTGTAGAGGCTCCTAGGAAGAGAAAATCTAAGGGCAGGCTGCTGGATTCGAATCCGGGACCTCCGCGTTGCTAGTCCAGCGCGCTCGCACTGAGCTAATCCCTTTCTTTTCCCTTGGCTTACGACGATTAACTAGGGACGGAGACCCTAGTGTTTGTCCTTGTCTGTAAGGAATAGAGTGTATGGCGTTTAAGTGTATTGTATACTGTTCTTACGAAGTGCATGGTGTAGTGAGCTGTGGTAACCCGTTTGGGTCGCTACTCCCCAAGTAACTGCATGCAACAGATACCCCTTGCGGGCGGAAGCAAAGTTTTTTGATGCTTTCTTCACATTTCTGAGCTCTTCTTGAAGAAATTGGTCGCTTATCTATATATATAAAAATTCAGCATCCGTATGTTTGTGGCCGCAAAACTCGAAAAGTAGTCGATGGATTGACTTGAAATTTTTACATGACGTTGCATTTCTATGTAAGAGGGTTTATATATACTTTTTACTCCGAAGTTCCCACGGAAACGGGAACTTCTCCGAGCGTTTCGCGTGGTTGGCAGAAGTAGACAGGCTCAGACGCGTTGCGATGGTGGCTTACTCTCTGAACTTCTTTCTCAACTACTTATAAGTACCTCTGTTCCGAAGTTCCCACGAAAACCGGAAATTCCGAGCTAAAATCCGTACAAATGGCATACTGCGTTAGCACTTGCTTCTTCAGGTATTGCTGCTACGTTGATGGAAGGAGGTAGAACAGCGCATTAAGCTCTTAAACTGTCATGACTTAAACATGCACTTCACAGAAAATCCAACATGTAACATTTCTAAATCATCAGGAATGGGAAAGGTTCTTCTGGCGTGCAAAATCATTGTATGAGATGAGGGTACAATGGCTTATAAGAAGTCATTGGAAGCATTAGACCGTACATTGAAAGACTGGCGAAAAAAAAAGGTTCCATTTGATGAAGCATTGGTGTTACTAGCCGGTGACTTCAGGCAAACGCTTCCAGTGATACCTCGCTCAACACCAGCTGATGAATTGCATGCCTGCTTGAAATATTCAACTCTTTGGAGCACAGTAAAAAAAATTCATTTAACAACGAATATGAGAGTTCAACTTCAAAACGATCCAACAGCTGCCATATTTTCAAGACAATTACTCGAACTCGGTAACGGCACTGCTCCTACAAATCCGGAAACGGGAAAAATCACCTTCCCATCTAATTTCTGCAACATTGTACATTCAAAAGAAGAATTAGTAGACAGGGTATTCCATAGCATCGAAACAAAT
Source organism: Triatoma infestans (assembly GCA_011037195.1). Taxonomy (NCBI): domain Eukaryota; kingdom Metazoa; phylum Arthropoda; class Insecta; order Hemiptera; family Reduviidae; genus Triatoma; species Triatoma infestans. The sequence goes on from JAAEAF010002284.1 coordinate 15,659, forward strand.
TATCAAAATCACGCATGGTTAAGCCTAAAAATCAGACTGAGCCATAGCGAAGCGTAGTCGGTTTAGCTAGTCCCTTATAAAAAGGGTTCCAGTTTGTTGAAGCAGGTTACTTACGCATATTTCTTACTAGAGTTTTGGCCATTTCATTAAGTACCTTATAAGTCTATCATGACCTTGCACCCAATGGAAGAAAGCTCTGTTTATTTTTTGCCCTGGTCATTAAGTTTGCCGAGGCATCCCCATGTCATTTTTAAAACACATGAACTCACTCAGTGCTTTGTTAGCAGTGCTAATTTTGCCAAAGGTAAAATTTATTTCGATAAACAGGAAGTAATGTAATCTATTTATTTGGCAGTAATAAAATGACGAAAACAAACAGACAAACAAAATTAAAAACTTTGTTAGAATTCGAATTAATTTTTTTTTTGTTTTAATAAAAAAAAAGCTAAACTAAGTAAAAACCATAAAAAACAATATCAAAAACAAAAACAATTCAACATTATGCTAATTAAAGCTAATAAAACTTGATTATAAACGCTTCATCATTTTTTTTATTCTTTTATCTTCCCTTCCTCTTAGATATAACGTTATTAATATTCTTATTTCTTTCCCTTTCTTCCGTCTAATTAATTTGAGGGAAATAAATTCTAGGGAAATTAATTGCAAAATATTCTTCATTTTATTTTAATATGGAAATTAATATTATTCTCATTTGAATTCTCTAGTTAGCATAAAACTTAATTATGCCTCGTACGCAGATGTATGTATATGATGTAATTAACTTTTAGTATGAAGTTCAAAAAAAAAAAGTCAACTTTTACTACGTAGTTATATAAGCTTGGGGGAAATAGAAATACTTTATACACTCTGTACTTTATGAATAAAGTTTCTAAGGTTTTACTGCTAAACTAAATAGTTTAAATCTTGGAAATATGTCTGCACCTGAAAACTAGGTTTTATCTTAATGTGCCAGGAATTAGTTCCGGTGAATTTTCCAACTAACAGAAACTTGACTAACTATTTCATACTTATACAATTTTGTATATAATTTAAACTATTTAATAGAAGTATGACATTTTAAAATGGTTTTTGCATAAATCTCAAAATTTTAAATCTTACATCTCTGGCTGCTTCTTAACTAGTTAAGAAGTTTAGTACTAAATTAAAAATCTGGTAACAGTCATATTGACTTTCTGTTGCTACCGTTTATATACTTAATACTTAATACTTATTCCTCCGATAAAGGATAATAAATTAAATGACTTTTTTTATTCTCAAAGAAGCATGAAATACGTAACCTTACAAAATTCAATTTCGATAATTTGATATAATCTCATTTTTTTACTTTTTATATCAGTTAGAGAAAGTAAAAATGGTTTTACACAATGACTCTATCTCTGTCACTCACTCAGCCATTCTCTCTCGCTCCCATACAAACACAATCATTAGTGAAAACCCATTCAAAATGTCGGTCAAAATTCATCAATAAAAAAAGTGCTTCTTTAAAACTTGTTAAATTCAGCATGAACTATGAAATGTTTTGGTGTGATGTGTTGTAGTTGTGTAGTAGGGTACTAAGTTTGTGTAGCACGAGCGGTTTAGTAAAGGGGCTTGTGTGTATGTTTAAGCTTTTAAAATAAATATATTAATCTCTAAATGAATTTAAATACTTTTATAATATCACAACTATATGTTTATTAAATCAATTACTTATCTATAATAAATGCTAAACTCTACAAGTGGCACTGAATTTAAGAGAGCGATTCCTGAAGTGTATTGGTTGGATGCCTAGTTCAGACTGTTCTCTCGTTTGAAAGCAGAATGCAGACTGTTCTTGAAAGAATGCCTTGTCTTGAGAGTACAAACCTTCCCCTGTAAGAAGGGATGAAAAGACAAAGTTACCAAAGTTCTGTGAACTCTAAAAGACAAAGCTAACAGAGATCCTTTGAACTCTTTTTCTAACTGTAGTCTTCTACCTGTGTGCACCTTTTTGCCAGCGAATGTTAGATTTTTCTTAATATTTTTCAAATAAAATATATTTGAAAATATATTTCTGGCATCCATCACAACTACCAGTATGATACCAGAAAGCTATTTTCCGAAAAAATACACTTTTTATTGTTTTTTTTTTTTAAACTAAAACCATGCTATGTGAAAACCAGTCGATAACCTAAAATGAAGCAGGAAGGGGGATTGAATACAAGAATTATTTGTAAAATTGAAAATGAATACGCGTTAGTAAGCCCATTTAAACTACACACTAAGTTTAAGTTAAATTTTGCACAAAATTCAAGAGCCAGCCCTTGCCGCCACTAAGACTAAGAGGTCGGTGAAATGTTTTTGGTGTGTGTTGAGTTGTTGTATGTTTGTAGCAGTAGTTGGTGTAGCACGAGCGGTTTAGTAAAAGGGCTTGTGAGTATATATGTTCTAAGAGAGAAGTATTAGTAATAATCAAGAGAGCACCACTGTTTTTTAAAATACTTATATTATTCTTTAAAGATATTTAAATGCTATTCAATAACACAGCAATATGCTTATTAATTTACTGAAATTAGTTGGAATAAACTCTTATCTTTTAACTTATATCTGGGCACTGATTCCTGAAGTGTTCTGCTTGAATGTCCAAAACAGACTGTCTTGAAGGAATGTCTTCTCTTCATAGTTCAAATCTTTTCAAATAATGCTGGTATGCCTGGAGGGAGTTACCCTAACTGTTTCTTGCCCTTTGTCTCTTAAATTATAGTACCTGACTCTTTTCACCGCACTAAGATACATTTAAAATATTGACAAAATTCTATTTTTCAAACTATAAAATATTCTAAACTATTTTTCAAAGCTATTATTTTTGCATTTCTTTCTTCCACTACATCAGATTAGGCTTTGGGAAAAGAGAGTTTTGGACAAATGTTGGGAGGACACAGGGGTGAAAGATTTATCCAAGGGGCTAAGCAAGGGGTTTTAGACTACCTCCTGTCTCTTAGTAGGAATAGGACTGAGGACCTTGGTGGGTGTGGTGACCAGGACACACATGGGTGTCTAAGTATTTGCATAATATAGGGAGGACTTCTAGTCCCATTTGTTAGAACTGTGATGATGGAGTTAGGGAAACGGTTTATCACTAACGGTGTCCCCGTTTCGCTGGTACTAAGTTACGCCTATTTGGGAGGGGATCACTCTCACAGGACTGCCTGGGAGGGTTGGAAAGATATCTTAGGACTGTAGACAAACCGGTAAACAACCGGGGGAGATTAATTAGGGGGATAAATTGGGGGGATAAAAGCTTAGGTTCCGCGCCACAGGCACCTAGTTAATAATAATAATAATAATAATAATAATAATAATAATAATAATAATTCCTCTCAAAATATAAAAATCGTGCCACTGATAATCAGTATGTTTTACTATTGGACTTTAGCTAATACGCGATTGTAAACGAACAATAGATAAATCCATATTCAATAAAATACAAATTTAATGACGTCCGGTACAGACTATCGTCTACACATCATTTAGAGCAGGTTACTGTTTTGAAATTAAATTCTTCTTAACTTTATTTTATTTAGTTTTAGTTAATTAATTATATATTTTTCAATAATAGGTATTTAATTTTTAGAGAAACGAGAGGATGTTGTTTAATTATTTTTTCCCCCATGGAGAAGAAAAAAAAACATGGGTATTTGATTTTGTAAATTCATTATAAATTTCTAATTAGAATTTATCCATATAAAAAAACAGAATTTTTACTTTTTAATGTTCAAAAAATTTTAAAAAATATAACAGATATTTGGTGCAGATACATGTATGTATTTGTTCATCAAAATTTTCCATTTTCCCAAACTCTTTTTGATAGTTAAAGTTTTCAAAGAAAAATTTCGCAAAAACATATCAACTGGAAAATCTCAGCACGTAAAATTGGTCAAAGGTATGTCCGTCACTTAGACAGTCAATAATTTCTTTTCTTTGTCAATAAATAAAATTGAATTTTATATTCTGAGTGAAAAATTGGCCACTCATGGAATAACCGTTATTTATGATAGATTTATTTTGTCTTAAAAATAACCCTCATAGTGGTGATTTTTAATAGTTTGACTAGAAAATAAAAATTAAATCTTAATATAAAAAAAAAGAATGATTTCTAAAGACAAAATTAAAAAGTCGTTTTGTCTGAAGACAAAAATCTGGGTCGAGATATGGACTTTTTACAAAATATAAATAACTATTGATTTAAATCATTGGAAGCTATCAAAGAAAATATCTCTGATGCTTTCTAGGCTGTGTGGGCCCAACCACAACTACTTGAAGTTGTTAGTCTAAGGGATCAAAGTACTGTTGTATTTATTTTCTCTATTGATTGTATGTCTACATTTAGGAAACAGTATGGCGATACTTTTGTCGTTAACTATTTTGATTTTCCATTGATTGCAATATTTTGTCAGTTTACTTATTGTAAATGTAAGTCTATTTTGTAATAGTGTCAAGTCTTCATGAAGATATGTACAAAGCAATATCAACCACTGTAGTGCAATAGTTGTCGTAGTGGTTGGTCGGCTGGAAAGCATTAAAGATATTTTCCGTGATCGCCTGCTTCTTTTTGTGGTCATCGTCCGGTTTCGGGCATTCGTCCATCATCAGGATGCTTTTTGTCAAACAATGTGATAACAAAGACTTGCACGGAGCAAAAGCACAGAGTGTATCAACTGTATTTGCTCTGTGCAAGTCAAATGTTATTACACTGTTTAACAAAAAAACATCCTGATGATGGGCGAACGCCTGAAAGCGGTCGATTACCACAAAAAGTAGCATGCTATCACGGAAAATGTCACTGATACTATAGTGCTATGTTGATATGAGGTGTTATGGTTGGTTCCGCAGAGCTGGAAAGCATCAAAGATATTTATTTTAAGCAGGTGATAGCCTGCTTCTTTTTGTGGTCATCGACCGGTTTCAGGCGTTCGCCCATCATCAGGATGCTTTTTGTCAAACAATGTGATAACAAAGACGTGCACGAAGCAAAATTAGTTGATACACTCACTGTATGACAAAAAGCCGCGCCCGCTCTAGGGGCGAACAACCCGGACATTCGTCCAGGGCGCCAAAATTTAGGAACGCCATTTGGGCTGTAAATGTGAGAAAAATGTTGATGTGTTAAACACTCAATTAATAGCAAATTTCACTTACAGATTTTTTCGTTCGCTAAAAATTTACAATTCGTAGGGTATTTATATTGTTTATGTCTGAAAGCTAAAAAAAAATTCAGTATTATTGAAAAATTAACGAAGAATTTGTACAGGGCAATGCTTGAACTTGTTTGAACAAGCATATACTGCGCTGAACAGAATGCACTAGCTCGCGAGCAGAGCGCTCGCTGCATCAGCTTCTGTTTCAACCTGCATAGATTTACTTAAAAATATATATATATATATATATATATTCTTGAGGGGCGGCAATTTCTCTTTTTGTCTCGGGCGACGTAACCGCCAGAACGGACGCTGCAAAAAGCATCCTGACCTGTAAAAGTTTTATTGTATTTATTAATACAATAAATATATATTGAATATATATATATATATATAAAATTGAATATATATATTAAATATATATTGTTTTAAAAGTTTTAAATACAATTAAAAACACCAGTCAATGTGTAAACTGAATTTGCTCTGTGCAAGTCTCTGTTGTCACACTGTCTGAAAAACGCATCCTGAAGATGGGCGAACGCCCGAAACCGGTTGATGACCACAAAAATGAAGCAGGCTACCACGGGAAAATGTCTCTGATGCTTTCCAGCTCTGCGGAACCAACCTCCATAGCTACAACATTTCCCTTGGGGAAAATTCATTTAAGGACACTTTTGAGAGGGAGGTATGGAATTATGGTTTCCTCTAAAGAAAGTGCTATTTCAGTAGTTATTACAGAATTCTATCAACTAAATAATATTAATCAGAATTAAATATGTTGTCGAAATCACGAGCTTGAAGAAAATCGGATGATCGGAAGTGCGTTTTTACTGAAACATTTGCTTGAAAAATTCATTTAACAGGTGTGATGGGGGTTAGAGGTTTTTCTCTGAAATGCTTACATCTTTATATTAGTAAATACCTCAATGAACGGTACTTCCGGGTCAGACATGGCTCTAAGTTCTCCTCCTGTTTCCTCGCGAGGGCCGGAGTACCGCAAGGAAGTATTCTAGGCCCTCTACTTTACATCCTCTACACATCCGATATTCCACAATCCTCACACACAATCACCGCCTCATTTGCAGATGACACAGCTTTCCTTTCTTCCGATCCAGATCCACAATCTGCCACCCACAACATCCAGAATCACTTGGAGAAAGTAGAACTATGGTGCAAACAATGGAAAATTAAAATTAATGAGAGTAAGAGCACCAATGTAACGTTTACTCTTCGCCGAGGAACTTGTCCTTCACTATACTATAATAACATTCCCATCCCTGTTGCAGACACCGTGAAATATCTAGGTATGTACTTGGACAAAAGACTCACGTGTAACCCACATACTAGACTTAAACGACAAGAGCTAAACACTCGATACAGATTTCTTCTTAGACTACTAGACAAACGTTCCAAACTCTCATTAGACAACAAAGTACTTATATACAAAACAATTTTACGACCAATTTGGACTTACGGGGTTGAAGTCTGGGGCTCAACCAAGCGAACCAATTCCAAAAGAATCCAGTCCCTCCAATCCAGAATCCTCCGCAAAATCACCCAAGCCCCATATTACGTATCCAACCTGACCTTACACAACGACCTAAAAATCCCTTTCATCGCAGAAATGATATCCTCCCGTTACAAAAAATTCCATGAATCTCTCCTCCTTCATCCTAACCCTCTCGTCCTACAATTGACCTCTGCCCATATTCCAGGCAGTCCTCCCCGCCGTCTGAAACGCCTGTGGCCGCGAGACTTACTTTTTCCATCATCAAACAGCCTAAGTAAACAATAAGGGACATTATTACTGAATAATGTCCCTCACATGTGTGCATGTCTTTATTTTCTTTAATCACTTTTGCTTATTGTATTATACATACAGTTGTAAATATCAATAAAAGTAAAAAAAAAAAAATATTAGTAAATATTAAATTTGCTGCTAAAATTCCTTGTTTGAACGAAATTTGGTTGATTGCAAGTGTGAATTTATGGAATGTGTTTATTGGGCTTCCTATAATTTCCTCCATTGCAGGTTACCATAAACATGGTACAGAGACTATACTTGCACAGGGATCTATCAAACAATTATAACTATATAAATTGCATTAAGAGAAAGTTGTATGATGTTCACACCAGATTTTTTTTTTTTTTTTTTTATTTATTCAAGTTTCAACACGAGCTGAAATAATATATTTGCATAAATAAAAAATAAATTATACATAAAACACAAAGATAAATAAAATAGGATATATCCCTTTTCTTTCTTTTTTTTTATTTCTTTCATTCATAAAAAATAAATAAATAAATAATCTCGCACACAACAAATAAGGATAAAGATAAAAATAAATTTAAGAGTATGAGGACAATTCTCTTATTCTTTTGCCTACCTCCCGCAAGGTCTTAGTAGCTGGGAAGGGGGGAAAATTACTCTTAAGAGGAAATTGTTCCAGTGCCCTCTTTTAACCAATATTCTTACATTAATCTTCTTTTTCTTTTTTCCTTGAGGAACTAGAAAATGGAAAAATGTCTTTAGAAAACTAGGAATTCTGCCAAAGCGTGACTTCAATTAGTGTTTCCTTTTTATTGTTCAAGTATAGTATAAATTTATTCCTATTTATCAATTTATTAATACTGAACTAGCTTTATATTATCACAAATTGTTGATATTTTTTTTTTATTTAAGTAATAAGAAGTGCCATCTAGTGCACATTAATTAGATATATGCAAGGCAGATTAAATATCGTATATATATATATGTATAAATTCAGCATCCGTATGTTTGTGGCCGCAAAACTCGAAAGTAGACGATGGATTGACTTGAAATTTTCACACAACGTTGCATTTCTATATAACAGTGTTTATATATACTTTTTACTCCCAAGTTCCCACGGAAGCGGGAACTTCTCCGAGCGTTTTGCGAGGTTGGCTGAAATAGGCAGACTCAGACGCGTTGCGATGGTGGCTCATTCTCTGAACCTCTTTCTCAACTACTTATAAATTCCTCTATTCCAAAGTTCCCACGGAAATGGGAAATTCCGTAGCTAAAATCCGTTCAAACGGCCATATTGCGTTAGCACTTGCTTCTTCAGGTATTGCTGCTACGTTGATGGAAGGAGGTAGAACGGTGCATTCAGCTTATGTCATGACTTAAACATGCACTTCACAGAAAATCCAACATGTAACATTTCTAAAACATCAGGAATGGGAAAGGTTCTTCGGGCGTTCAAAATCATTGTATGGGATGAGTGTACAATGGCTTATAAGAAGTCATTAGAAGCATTAGACCATATATTGAAAGACTTGCGAAATTATCAGGTTCCATTTGGTGGAGCATTGGTGTTTCTAGCCGGTGACTTCAGGCAAACGCTTCCAGCGATACCTCGCTCAACACCAGCTGGTGAACTGCATGCCTGCTTGAAATATTCAACTCTTTGGTGCACAGTAAAAAAAAAAAAATTGATTTAACAACGAATATGAGAGTTCAACTTCAAAACGATCCAACAGTTGCCATATTTTCAAGACAATTACTCGAACTCGGTAACGGCACTGCTCCTACAAATCCGGAAACGGGAAAAATCACCTTCCCATCTAATTTCTGCTAGTCTGAGAGGGAATGTCCTTTACTATAAATATGATATTTTTAATAGAATGATGTTTAGTGGTTAATTTAAGACCCATACTATAACAAAATAATGAGACTGTCTGATACCGCCCGACAAATGTTTAAATACTGAAAATTTTGATGTCTATAAATAATGTATTTATTGCTAATCTGTCTGTATATTTATTATGCATGCAAGATAAATAAGGATACAGATATAATAATTATAGGATTAAAAGGATAATAGAGATAATTAATTATAAATATATAAATAAGGATTTCTAAAATGATTATTCTAATTAATTTGATGCAATTGTAACATTATTAACACTTAAATACCATAGGTGTTCGATACTATCCGACGTCTGTATGTGTGTGAACAAAATATGTCAAAAAAGAAAAGTCCCGACAACTTTTAGGAAGCTCAAACTTTTTTTTGTTGTTGTAGGGGATTATTGCAATGCGACCTGAAAGATCTTTGTGCTCATCCGAAGCCTTCTCAGTGCACTGCCGGCCTCCGGGCAGTGTTTTCTAGCTATAGACAACATTGCCCATTATAGTAAGCTGAGAGGCTCCTAGGAAGAGAAAATCTAAGGGCAGCATGCACTAGATTCGAACCCGGGATTTCCGCGTTGCTAGTCCAGCGCGCTACCTCTGCACTAATCCCTTCCTTCTCCCTTAGCTTACACCACTTAACTAGGGACGGAGACCCTAGTATATGTGCTGTGTTTGTCCTTGTTTTTAATGGGTAGAGTGTATGTAGTTTAAGTGCATTGTGTACTGTTTCTGACAAGTGCATGGAGTACTGAGCAAAGGTAACCCGAGGGGTCGCTACTCCCAAAGTAACTGCATGCAACAGATACTCCTTGAGGGCAAGCTCAAACATAGGTGTCCGATACTGTCCGACGTTCCCGCATATCAGTCTCTATGTGTGTTGAACAAAATATATCAAAAACGAAAAGTCAAATAGGAAGCTCAACTTGGTATTCCGTTTGGGTACGTGAAACGAACATTTCGGTCAAAAACCATCACCAGAAATATGATTTAACTGAATAGTTGTATTTTTTTCTCGCGATTTTCTTTAAACTTCGTATACTACACACATTTTGAGATTCTGTGGGAACATCAACGTTTAACTTTCCTCTAAATTATCACTTTGGTGCAATGTATGGGTACTACTACTTACATTAATATTAAATATTATTGGAAGTATTGGTAGAATTTCTAATTCTAAAAAGAAAGTCAGTTAACCGGAAGTTAAACTGGGCATTGGATAGTCAAAAAATAAAAAAAAAGAAGGTGTTTATGTAATGTTTTAGCGCAATGTTATGGATTTATAGCGTGTATAGCTCGACAACTTAGTTGGGAGACCTGAACAGCTATTAAGCTTCGCCCGTTGTCAACGTTTTCTAGTAACTGTGACGTCATTTAGCTCTGCCCACAGTTACCTCAGTAAAGTTGTCAAGCATTCAATTTCTGCCTTACCATTTCTGCCAACCAGTATTATATCTCACAACCTTTTATCGTGGCAAAAAAAAAAAAATACATATTTTTTGGACCGGACAAAATATGTATTATTAATGACAAGTTATGTAGTAAGAAAGTACAGAAAAAAACAAAAAAAAAAACAAAATAAACAGAAACGCAACGAAATATTCAGAGAACGACATCTTTTGTAATGGTTGTAGGAGGAGATGTTGGTTGTAGATGTTGATAGATAAATAACACCTCAATATCGGTATAAGATATATAATTGATATATATGTATATGACTGACTGCCAAGGACTGTATACTTTACACTACAAGAACTGAACAGACAGACTGACGTGGCTAAACGATGTGTACAATTCAAGTGTGAGACTGTGAACAGAATATCTTTTTTTGACTCTGTCTCTCGTATATATATCCAACTGGCCTCTCCTCTCCTCTCTCTCGAGAGGGGCTCTTTCTCTCTGATGCATGGTGGGGGTTCACTTGCTAGTGTGGATAAGTGGTGGGGGTTCACTATCCCTACACTTTTATAATGAAGTTTCACGACAAATAAAATAGGATTTAACGTCAAAAATTTATTAAAAATATTAAAACGGTTTCGCAAATGCATTTGTATGAACTTTATGTCATCGGACAGTATCGGACACCTATGTTTGAGCTTGCACGCAAGGAGTATCTGTTGTATGCAGTTACTTTGGGAGTAGCGATCCCTCGGTAACTTTATTTTACTTGGGTTTGTTGTGCATTTTTTATAAAAATTTTTGTTATCATAATATTGATAATAGCATTAATGAATATACAATACAATACAATAAATATGCAGTCCAATGGGTGACAAACAAATTTGATAAGTAGTTCAAAATTGAATTTTTTATCTTTAATTCCAGCCCGTACGAGATCAATTTATTCTAGTTTGAGTAATTATAAAAGTACATTAAATTGATATTTGCTATTTTTGTAAAAAGGATCTATCCATCCATATAATTGTACATTAAGAGCAATGGCTTATTATGGTTATTATTAATTTTTTTAATTTAAGGCGCGTCAACATCTATGATCGTTGGCGCCCGGAGCCTTTTCAGTGCATTGCGGCCTCCGGGCAGTGTTCTCTCGTTACAGCCAACACTGTACATCACCGGACAGTGAGCTGTAGAGGCTCGTAGAAAGAAAAAAACCTAAGGGCAGCACAGCTGGACTCAAACCTGGGACCTCCGCGTGGGAGTCCAGTACGCTAACCACTTAGCTATTGGGTTATTATTATTATTATTACAACAAATAGATACTGTTTAGGATAGCCACCAATTGGCGACAACTTCATTCACGTCTACATATTATAGCCACTTATTTACTCGTTACCGTAGCTTTAGTGCCCTGTAATTGTAAATTTCAATAGAATCAAAATAAATTTTCAATAATAAAGCACAAATGATTCACTGATTTGACCAAAAAACTTTGAGTCAGCCCGCTGTGTGATACCCAAACATATTTGCAAATTACCAAGATTATTCCTTTTGATTTATACTGAACAAATTCTTGCAAAAAACCATTTTAGATTTTAGATTAGATTCACTTAGATTCTAACGGGGGGATTGGCTCTTCAGCCTGCGCCACCGCGACACCCCATGGATCTATTGTGGCAGCCCCCTACTTGGAGGCCCTTCCGATCCGCACTTTACGGAATGGGACACTTGGGGGGGGGCGCTCCAGGTGGTCAATTAGAGCACCTGCCATCAGAGCACCCTCTCGAGTCCTCTTGCCTTAAAAGACCTAATAGGCCCGAGTCCTCTTGCCTTAAAAGACCTAATAGGCCCGAGAGGGGGCCCCGGCTGAGGCTTGTTGGCACCAACTTCTCTTTACCAAAGAGGCGGTACCTTAGCCAGACCAGCCCCTCGCAATGACATACCACGTGCAGCGCCATCTCCTCTTCTTCCTGACAGAACTTACACAGGCTATCCGTTGCCAGGCACATGCGATGCATGTGCTTGTTAAGTCTACAATGGCCAGTGAGAACGCCAACTGCTATCCTTATGGCAACCCGGCCTAATTGGAGTAATTCCGCAGTTAGCATGAGCGAATGGCTATGAATAAACGTTTTCGCCTGCCTCTGGCCCGGTATTTTGATCCACCATTCCCTTGATCGGTCCTGCATCCATGTCTGAGGCATCTTGAGACGCCACAGAACCGATAAGTGCTCTGGTTGAACCCTCCCGGGCCAATTTTAGATTTTATAAAAGTATTTGTTGGCAGTTGATGAATTACGTTATGAAGAAATTTGACGAGGATCGGTCAAAAAAAACAAAAAAAAAACATTCAATTACGCCAACATTTCGACAGAGTTTCCTGTCTTTATCGAGGCTTTAATATATACGTAGATAGTCGTGAAGATTTGAAGAAAGAATTTTTAAACATTTTGTCAATAATTTTTTATTTCTTTTAATTTTCTTTTTTATATTTCTGTGATGTAACAAATGTGTATGTTTAAAAATTCTTTCTCCACATCTTCATGATTATCTATGCATTAAAGCCTTGATAAAGACAGGAAACTCTGTCGAAATGTTGGCGTAATTGAATGTTTCTTTCTTGAACGATCCTCACCAGAGTTCTTCATAACATTTTTGATTATTTGGATCTGAAAACATGATTTATTTTTTTGCAATGTCCTAATTTCTAAATTTAAAAATAAATTGAAGCTAGCTTTTAAAACAGAAAGAAAAAGAAAGTAAATATTTATTGACATCTCAATTATAACAATTTATACATTAATTAAACGACTAGTTAACACTTAAAATTTATTGTTTGTAAATTTTAGAGAAGTGGAGTCGATTTTCCCCACTTTAGATTAATTCTAGTTTATCCCCTGGAGAAGAAGTTTATATGTAACTGGAGGCGTTACAGAATTAGTGTAGCAAGAGCCAGCTTACCACAAGGGAATTTACACCTTTATCGGTATATGTTAGTTACTTGGTTTGGTAATGATGTGTTCAATTTTACGGGTAACATTAATGGCTTTAACGCTTAGTTATATTGATTTGGGTTTAATAATATTTTTAATAATTATAAATGTGACTTTTTAGAGTATATCGCTTTTGGTGGGACTTTATTACTAATCATCGACAGTATATAGATTTAGCATGTATTATATTTACATTTATACTGTCTCATACTACCCGTCATGAGAAAGTATAACATTCGTGTCAGATTGCCGTGGATTGAAATTGAGTTTCTATCAGAACTATGTATTTTGAGAGGTCATCGGATTATAATTGTGTTTTTAAAATTGGTATCTCTTTCTCATTCTACGTGCGTGTGTGTTGTCTGGTCAGTATAACTCAAAACAAAAAAATCTGCTGTGAAACACTCACACAACTTTCTCTTACTCCAGTTATCAAAATTATAATTGACAAATTTTATAGTTTGTGTACCAAATATAACGAAATTCGTCGAAAACTGAAAAAACTATTCACTAAAAGCGCAATTCCGGTTTACTAAATGTTTTAAACTCGGAATTTTGGCCATCTATTTATTTCTAATCAATTTTGTTTGGATGATAGGAATTGTATAATCAACTATGATCTCACTTTAGAGAAAAACATAACCCACCCCTCCCATAAAAGTGCCCTTGAATGAACTTTCCCAGAGAAATGTTTTAAATAAAAGTTGTAGATCTTTGTATGTTTAGTTTATATACGAAGTTTCAAGAAAATCGTCGGAACCATTTTTGAGAAAATCGCGAAAAAGAGAATAAATCTTTTAGTGGTAAAGTAAACGCACTTCCGGTTATCCGATTTTTTTCAAACTCGGAATTTCAACAACATATTTAATTCTCATTAACATTATTTAGTTCTCAGAATTGTCTAATAAACTGAAATAGCACTTTAGATGGAAACCTAACCCCACCTCACCACCAAAAGTGCCCTTAAATACACTTTCCCTCAGAAATGTTTCAAGTAAGTTGTAGCTCTTTGTATTGTTGTTGATGTTCCAAGTTTAAAGAAAATCGTCGGAGCCATTTTGGAGAAAATTGCAAAAAAGTAAAAAAGCCAACTAGTAGAGTGGTACTTCCGGTTGAGGAATTTTGACAGGTAACGTATTGTTAGATCCCATGGTGATATCTAAACGGAATATCAAGTTTCAACTTTCTACGGTTTTTCATTTTTGAGCTATGCTGTTCACATTCATGCACACGCACACACACACCATTTGCTAAAAACCACTTTTTTGGACTCTGGAGACCACAAAACGGATATTTCCGGTGAAAACTCGATATCGAAAATTTGACACGATTACAATACTTCCTCTTACAAGGAGTAAAGAGAAAGTAAAAAGAAGTAAAACTACAATCAGTAAATTTAAATATACATTTTAGTTGTATAAAGCCGAGATTCGATGCGAAGATTCCGGTAAAAATCAGTTAACCACCAATAACCTCTTTTGCTAAAGAACAGTTTCTTCAGTTTTGCAATTTTCTCGTAGAAACGGTTTCTAAACAAGGTTGAGGAATTTTCAAGTAAGGGACAAATCGGGTATCAGGGGAGGGGATATTCATTCCCTAGAGTCATCCAACTGATGAATTTTCTGAAAGAAATATATCTGGAAAGTATGATTCAAGGTGTAAGAGATCGTCCTCCATTAAGCACAATAGATCTTCAAAGCGTCGCCCATCATCAACAAAAATAACATTTTTTTCGTTTATTAGAACAATGTTTCAATGTTTCTAGTTGATTTTTGATGTGGGTGGGTCCGCAATGCTGGATAACATCCGGTATTTTATCCGTCATAGCATGCTTATTGGTTTTGTTCCTGACCAGTTTCGAATTTTCATCCATCATTAGAGCGATTTCACCAAGTTCGTGTAGAGAGTTCACTTCAACGAAATGTTTCTGTTAGACTCACACTTGTTTGTTGTATATATGTGGGGAGGTTATTTCCTCCCCTTATAACCTCCCCACATACGTACAAGCAGCAAGTGTGAGAATAGCAATAGTTGGAGTGTAACAGTAACATTGCGTTGAACTGAACTCTCTACACGAACTTGATAAATTTACTCTAAAGATGGATGAAATCCGAAACCGGTCAGGAATAAAAGAAATATACATGCTACAAATTCAGATATTATCCAGCATTTCAGGACCCATCCACATATTCGATATTTCAATAATTTAACAAATTGATTTGACATTATTAAACCAAAATTTCCAAAAATTTTATATGAGAGTTCATTGACCTTTTTACCAGTTTAGTCGAGATTCCTGCATCCATAACTTCACGACATCATAACACATTACATACTGACCTCATTATTTATTTTCCTTGCCATTCCTAGTTTATTACTGGGTCTTATATATTTCCTTAAATGAAAATTCCGCATACTTGGCAAAACGGTTTAAAAGCATATATATTAAAACGAAAAAATTTTCAGTTATATTTTGGCATTAGTTGAATGCCTATCAGAAAATAACTTTACAAATAAATATTGTTTTAAAAATTTATAAAACATTAGAGTGATTCGCTTTATTTTATTGATTAAATTTATATTTGAAAACAAATACTGCCATTAAAAAAAAATAAAATAAAATACAAATCGAACCTTTAAATTAAAGAGCACAGTTCTCTAACTATTTTTCTTTTCAATATTATGAAAGACATTAATTACGGTTTCAATTTATTTATTTATTACTTTCTCTTATTTTTATTTATTTCTCTTCCATTAGCCTGTACGATAATCAGAAATAGATTGTTAGCTTTATATCAATAACAATGAAATAATAACAAAACATATAACAGAAATGAAAACAAATATAAATACAGCAATGAATATATTATACTATATTGGCTAAATGATAATATAATTAATGACATCACTATTGGAAATTATAATCATTCATCCAAATATAAAATAATTCCTTTTTACTTTTTAATAATTCCTACATATCGAAGGCTTACAGTCAAATATCATTAACTTCAAAAATCGTGATTTCAAACTGTTTATATTATTATATTGTAAATTTTTGCATCTATTTAATATCAAAAAGTTGTATCTACATTTCAAATCGGTTAGAAGTTAGGTGAACACTAAATGTTTAAAAAAATATTTTACTTAAGATCAAAACATAACTCTTTGTAGTTTTCCTTCGTTCCTGAAAATTTTCGTTTTGTATCTATTGTTGATATATAGTATATAGTATTTCTTATTACTTTTTTTAAAAAGTTCTTGCTTCTTGCTAGAGAAAACTTATTGCTGCTTTAGAAAAGGCCGAATTGTAAATTTTTATCCGTATATATTTACAAGATCTTCGTACTTATTACTTGAATGATTCGGTATTCTAAAATGAGTGTTCTTCGACATATAGTTGTGATATTTTGCCTAGTTCTGAATGATGAGAGAATAAGGTATATTTGAGACAGTATAATGCAAATTATTTTGGAAAAAAGGCCGACTAAAATGAATAATAATAATAATAATAACAATAAGGGAAGGGAATAGCTACTGGAGTGGTAGCTACTAGAAGGGAAAATGGTTAGCGTACTGGACCTACCATGCGGAGGTCCGGGTTCGAGTCCAACTGTGCTACCCTTAGATTTTTTCTTCCTAGTAGCATCTACATTTCACTGTACGGTGATGGATAGTGTTTTCTGTAACGAGAGAACACTGTCCGGAGGCCGGTAGTGCACTGAGAAGGCTCCAGGCACCAATGACCATAGTTGTTGACGCGCCTTAAATTAAAAAAAATAAATAAATATAATAATAATAATTCTTTATTAGGGGAGGGATTAGCTAAGTGGTTAGCGCATTGGATTCCCACGCGGAAGTCCCGGGTCCTCTGCTACCCTTAGATTTTTTTCTTCCTAGGAGCCTCTTCAGCTCACTGTTCGGTGTCTGTAGCGAGAGAACACTGTCCGGGGGCCGGCAGTGCACTGAGAAGGCTCCGGGCGCTAATGACCATAGATGTTGAAGCGACTTAAATTAAAAAAAAATAAATAAATAATTCTCTATTCAAACTGATATACAAATATAATACACATATTTACATAGGAGTGCCAGTATACACTATTATCTCCAGTAAATCTGTAAAATATATTCATTTGCTTGAATGATATGGAATTTAGGGAAAAGATATAAAAAATACCCTAGCATTTGTATACATAACGTTTAAATTAGGGAGTGTTTAACCCTTTTATGTCTGTACTCACAGCTCAAGTCGCATTGCCTTATCTGTCTGCACAGGTTATTGTGACCTGCTTCTCACCTGCTAAAGAATTTTAAGGCGATCTTTCTAATGAGATGTTCAATGTAGTCCATTTTTGTGCTTAGATGGAGATCTATAATACGGGTAAAGCGAGGGGGGAGGATGTCACCAATTTTAGGAGCTTGTTTTGTATTACTTTTAGCGAGGCGATGTTGGATCGACAGAGCAGGCTCCAAGAAGGGCATGCATATGTAGCATAGGTCTTACTACCACCTTGTAAAGGAGAAGCCTATTCTCTGGCGAGAGTTTAGAATCTCGACAGAGCATTGAGAATAATATACGGATAGCTGCTTTGCCCCTACTGATTCTATCCTTCATATGAGAGGCAAAAGTCACAAAAGTCAGCTTCCTGTCAAGTATTACTCCACGGTTCTTAACAGTAGCAGATCAAGGCATGGTCCCCTAAAGCTAACATGTCGATACAACACCGGCCTGCGTTTCGAAAAAAGAATAGCCGTAGTTTTCTCGACTAGAATGATATTTACGGCAATATGTTGCGAGCCTATTCTCTGGCGAGAGTTTAGAATCTCGACAGAGCATTGAGAATAACATACGGATAGCTGCTTTGCCCCTACTGATTCTATCCTTCATATGAGAGGCATAAGTCAGCTTCCTGTCAAGTATTACTCCAAGGTTCTTAACAGTAGCAGATCAAGGCACGGTCCCCTAAAGCTAACATGTCGATACAACACCGGCCTGCGTTTCGAAAAAAGAATAGCCGTAGTTTTCTCGACTAGAATGATATTTACGGCAATATGTTGCGAGAGAATTTCTGTCTGACTGTTGGTTTTGATGGAGTTATTGCTGGAAATAAAAATTAGATAGGTTAAGACCTAAAATTATGTTGTGGTGACGAGGCACTTTTAATTGATTAAAGTTCTAAATAATATCTAACTTGGTGGACATGTTTTCAAATCAATTTGAAATTTACAATGTCCCGTTAAGATCTGTTAGCACCGAGTCCATCTTTGCTGAGATCCAAAAAAATCGAACTCATGTATGCTTCATATCCAAATATTTTAGCTTGTCCCAATCATGCGAAAGTTCTCTTGGTTTCCTGATCATGGCAGAAATGGTCGCTCATCTATATTGAAGGGTTTCGACTACAAGAACGTAGGACTTACGTAATCAGATGTCGACCATCTCTCTCGTTACCATCCACACCAATATGCTCTAATGGTAGACCTTTGGGAGAAATGGTGGAAAAATATAAATTATGATTTTGTAAAATATATTAGTAGAAATATATTTAATATTGATTTATTATTTAGAGCAATATCAAGCCTGGGTTTCTTTCGAAGGTTGGGTGAAAACAATAATAAACTTTTAGGAAGGTAGAATACCTTTAATACAATAAAAGGCAAATTTCCCTTCCTTTCTCTCTTCAATAGAGGGAGGGATTATATATATATATATATATATTAGATCAAATTTGTAGCGAGGGAGACTGTATATAGGAAAAAGCAGTGCTAGCCGAAATTATGTAGTAGTGGCGAAGTGCGAAACCCAACCTTCAACCAATGTTTATATGTAAGTTTATATATATAATAATTTTAATTATTCAAGTTTTATTTTATTAAACACATTATATTATTTTGGTTCAATTATCCTCATTTTTTTATGATTATTTTCTTATTATAACTTCTCTCCTAAATTCAGAGTGAACGCAGGACCCTTTGGAAAGGAAGTCGCTTTCTATTAATAATTAGTGATTCAAATAATCATAATTAATAATTTGTCAATTATCAAAGTTATTTTTTGTATACCCTCCCCCCAATACATAACATTACAATGCTTTGGCAACCAGAAGATTGTAACACTACATTCTTTTACAATAACTGAGTTTGCCGAGGCAAATGAAAGATGTAAACTTCCATCCCAGCTATATTACAAAATCTTATCGCTACCGTCATGCCACAAAACATGCTACAAGTTGCCAATTTATGAAATTTGGTTGATATCGACGTTGTCTATAAGAGATTATTGACGGGTATACGAAAGTTAGAGAATTGAACTGCCCTCACGTTTAACTGGTATATTAATTAAAATAAAGATATTGCAAGGATTTTATAGTTAAATAAGAGTAGAAGAGAAGGAATGGTTTAAGGCTAAATAGAACGCAGCAGCTTGGTAGCTTAGGCTGGGAGAGTGTAGGATGGTACTATATCCCTCAGTAAAAAACTCAATCCCTTATATTGTGGTCGAGCTAACCCCTTAATTTCCTTTCTTTAGTATAGGCAGGCGGGTCTTATACTTCCCTAGAGTGTAATATTGAAGAGGTTGTGGTAGGAAGTCTTGCTATGCCACCTGTGACGTCTTAGGTGATGTATATGTCTGTGTGTTTTCACCGCAGTCATATATTAAATCCGTAGTGGGATTTGAGAATAGTTTGTTTTGTTTGAGGGCAGTATACGTGATTTTTGCTTTCTCTAACCGCTATTAGTAGAGGAATTATTGTCAAATTTTCAACATCGAATTTCCAGTACAAGGTTTGAAGTCCCCTGAGTCCAAAAAAATGGTTTTTAGAAAATGATCGTTGTGTGTGTGTGTGGGTGTGTGTGTGTGTGTGTATGTATGTATGTATGCATGTGCATATGTAAACAACAAAGCTACAAAGACGGAAAAATCGCTGAAAATTTCAAAATTATCATTTCATGTGGAATCACCATGGGATCTGACAGGAACTTACCAGTCAAAATTCCTAAACCGGAAGTATCACTTTACTAAATGAATTTTTCAGTTTTTTGAAATTTTTTCAAAAACAGCTCCAACGATTTCCTTTAAACTATACATATATATTAACTAGATATACCAAGAGTTCGATATATTTTTATTCGAAATATTTCTCTGGGAAAATTCATTTAAGTTTTCGGAAATTGGTAAGGTTATATTTCCCTTTAAAATGCTATTTTAAATTTATCATATAATTGTATCAACTAAATAATATTAAATAATATTAAGCGGCCCCCTACACGGTCAATAATATTGACAATACCTTAGCGTATTGACAATAATATTGACCGTGTAAGGTGAAAAAATTGTATTGACGGTCGGTATTGGATAGAGTATTGATGGAAATCCGGATTTTCTGATTTTCGTGTATCAATACTGAGAATTGGAGGGGATATTGACAATAATATTGACCGTGTAGGGGCGGCGCCAATATTTCCATCAATACTCAGTTGAGTAGTTTTGTACAAACCTTGAAACTAACCTCATCAACAGTGATACAATAACTTACAAAGGTACTTTGGAAAGATTTGTGTATTAAAATAAAACTTCAATCATACATTTTTTTTAAAGATGATTGTAATTTTTTAATCTTATTTTTCTGATTAACATACATTTCATACAGTCAATTAAATAGTCCCTTCATTACAGTTCAGTTCAAAACACGATCCAGTGGAGGTTCTTGGGAAAGATTTGTCTATTAAAATAAAACTTCAATCATACATTTTTTTTAAAGGTGATTGTAATTTTTTCAAAGTCTTGTAGGACATATATAAAGGTTTCACAGGTTTCTATTACAGCTTTGCTGATAGTTGTTCAGGACATTGTGACAGAAATTTCTTCCTGTGGCCAAGTACCTCAGGGTTAAGGTTAATCTTTCCCTAACACTTATACTTCCTCTCATATTTCTGTCCTGTCTTTTCAAAAATGGTTCAACCATCTGTAACAGTTTGTTAAAGGTAGGTTCATCCATTCGAAAGTAGTTCTTGAAATCTTCAACATTGCAGGGGCTGTTTTCCTTCAAAAGTAATAAATGGGAATATTCATATCTCTTCTTCAATCATTCTTTCATCCAGTGTTTGCGTTTCACTTGACGAGTAGTGTCAAACGCCAAAGTAATAGCTATGCAACCTTTTGTAAGATTATTCATATTTTGGAAGGAAAAAAACCAGCAAATAACCGCGTAAAATCACGTACATTCACTCTCCTAGTGGCAGAAGTAGTAAGTACTGAGCAAAAGTATTGACAATAATATTGATCGTGTAAGGTAGTTAAATATTGAGACTGGTTAGCACGCAGGCGTTTGACCGGGTTTGACATGCGGGTTTGTTGTGGAAGCTCAAGGGAGTCCTTCTCTCTACCTACTATATGATCCTAAAATCATACCTGTCTGATCGTTTCTTCTGGGTTCGTTATGACTCCTCCAGATCTTCTATCCTTCCAATCCATGCAGGTGTACCCCAAGGCTGTGTCCTTGCTCCTCTCCTATATATTTTCTATACTGCAGATATTCCTTCCCCCCCAAAAACAATCCTTCGTTCCTACGCTGATGACACATGTGTTATTGCTCCAAATCCCGATCCTGTTTCCGCATCCCGTGCACTACAATCCCATATCATCTCTCTACAAGACTGGCTTATCCGGTGGAGAATAAAGGTCAATCCCACTAAAAGCAAATGCGTTTCCTTCACCCTCCGCCGCGCTACTCTCCCGCCCATCCTCCTTCATGGGACTATAATACCGACAGTGGACAAAGTCGATATTTAGGACTTTATCTAGACAAAAGACTTACTTGGAATCCGCATACACGATTAAAAAGACTTAAACTAAACAGACGTTACAGACTTCTCAGTTCATAAAATCACGTTACAAGAAATTCCATGACCTCACATCCAACCATTCTAACCCTTTAGTCCAACAACTCTCTTCTCTTTCTATTCCACACAACCCTTCCAGGAGACTGAAACGCCACTGGAGACCATCTAACTTCTTGTTAGCATTTTATAGTAATAATTAGGGAGTACCTCCACTGGGAGCCATCTCCTAACAAGACATTCACGCCCTTTTTTATGTCACTACTATCATATTCACTCATAATACTGTTTGTATAGTTGTGAATTTCTTAATAATAATAAAAAAAAAAAAAAAAAAAAAGGGTTAGCACGAGGATTGATGATTGTATTGTCAATACTTATAATCCAATATTATTGACCGTGTAAGGGCCGCTATATTTGGAGTTTGAAGTAAATCGGTTGACCCAAAAGTGCGTTTTACTTTCTTTCTTTTTTTTAATTTTTATTCATGCTACAATCAGCGCGATAGCGCACAAGTAACAATCATACAAACAACATACATACAAAATGAGTGGAGAAGCTACCCAATGGTAACACTCCAAAACTATACAAAATCACTATTGACTCTCTTCACTTGAGAGGAGATCACGAGGCGTCAGTGTCTCTTTTAAGACGTCTAGGAGGGTTTTTAGGAAGTGTTCGGGAAGACAGGTGTTGAATTAAAGGGTTTGTGTGAGTCTGTAGGTTAATATGGAATTTCCTGTTACGGCTTTGGGCGACTTGAGCTATGAACGGTATATTAAGATCAGTAGGTATGGTTCGGTTGGAGACGTAAAAAGGAGCGTCTACAATGTTACGGAGGATTCTGGATTGTAGGAACTGGAGCCTTTGGAGATCTGAGCATTTGGTTGAACCCTTAGTTCTATCCCGTACGCCCAGATAAACTTTCAAATAGATGTATAAATAGATGTCTTTTGTTGACTAGGGAAAGTTTAGATCTGTTGTCCAGTAGTGAAGTTGTCGAAAGCGGTATAGTTCTAATATTTTAAGTCGTGTATGAGGATCCCAAGTAAGTCTTCGGTCTAAGTAAAACCCAGCGAGCAACGTAAGGGAATTAAGTTGTAATAGACTGGGCGAAGAGTAATGCGACGTATAGTGAAGGTAATGTTTTGGGACTTATTTTCATTAAGTTTAATGACCCATTTTTTGAACCAATTTTCCAGGTAGGAGAGGTGGGTTTGTAGATTTTTATGGGCTGTTATGGGATCATTATTGGAATACAGGATAGCAGTATCATCTGTATAGGTGAGAAGGATAGTATCAGGATGTGTTGGGATGTCTGCAGTGTATTACTGAGTAAAGGATAGGACCTAGCGGCACTCCAGTTTCGGTATGATTGAAAGGAGAGAAAGGTGATCCGATTTGTACTTGAAAATACGTATCGGATAAGTAGGACTTTAGGATAAGATGATAGGTGGCTGGGAAAGGATTCCCTTAAGTTTCCAGAGCAGCCCGGGGTGGCATATTCGATCGAAGGCATGCTTCACATCGAGGAAAGCCCCCGAATAGCACTCCTTCTTCTCAAGGGAGGCTGCAATGGTGTCTACAACGCGGTGAGTTTGTTGTAAGGTATAGTGGCGTCTAAATTCAAACTGATGGTCTGGGATAACATTGCAAACATTGCAAATGTTTAAGGATGAGTTTTTCAAGTATTTTGGCCAGGACAGAGAGTAAGCTAATGGTATGGTAGGATGATGGGAGAAGTTGAGGTTTTTTTGGGCTTTAGAATGGGACGAATAATAGAGAACTTTCAAAGAATAGGGAAATAGGTGGTTCGGAGAATCGCGTTGTATATGGAAGTGGGGAAGACAACTGCTTTTTATTTTAAGAAGATCGCGTTTTACTAAACAGTTTTTCCAGTTTTCTGAGATTTTCTCGATAACAGCTTCAACAGTTTTCATTGCACTTAATATATGTCTACACATACAAAGAGCTACTAGAGGATAATGTTTTCCTCTATAGTGCTATTTTAATTGATTTTACAATTCTATCATCTGAATAATATTAATTCGTATTAAATATGTTGCCAAAATGTTGAAAAAAAAATCGCTTAAGCGGAAGTGCCTTTTTTATAGAAGTTATTTTAGTTTTCTACGATTTCTATCCCTAAAAAAAAGCGACGAATTTCATTAAATTTATACACTAACTGTGAATATCTGAGACCTATAACTTTTGCTGGATACTGTTTTTCTGAGAAAGTTCATTTAAAGAAGTTTTCGTGGTGAGGGAATGAATGAATGGTTTCCTAAAAAAAAAGAAGAAGTCAGTTTTATTAAGTTTAGATTCTCTAAACGAGGTCCGCAATGCTGGATAACATCCGGTATTTTATCCGTCATAGCATGCATATTGGTTTTGTCACTGACCGGTTTCGGATTTTTATCCATTGTCAGAGCAAATTCACCAAGTTCGTGTTCACTTCAACGTAATACTATTCTCTGGTATGGTTATTAAATCTAGGTTGTTGTATGCGGCTGTGTTGTGTTGGCGTCGCATTGAGATAAGATCCACTAGACTGCTGCTTGAGGATATTCATCGCTTGACTTGTCTGGCGGTGACCGGGGCGATGTGGTCCAAGCCTACAGCTGCAATGGAGACTTTATTAGAAATTCCACCGCTCTTTGTAGAGGTGAAAACTATGGCAATGAAAGCCTGTTATAGAATTAAACAGGCAAGTTTTTGGCAGGGTAAGCGATATGGTCACTCTACCATTCATCGCGAGATGCTTTTGAAGGTTCCTGTTACAGGTTTTCTCTCTGATAGAATGTTGAAGACTTTTGTTTTCGAGCATTCTTACAGTGTTACCCTCAGGTTACCCTCTAGGGAAGATTGGTTAAGATTGGGTCCATCTGGCGTGATACCTGATAATTACTTCTGGTGTTACACGGACGGTTCCAGAATGGATGGTAGGTCTGGGTCTGAGAGATCATTTGGCAGTATCTCTTGGTGAATGGACCACGGTCTTCCAGAGTGAGGTTTATGCTATTATTTGTTGTGTCTTGGATGAGAGGGTACGTAACACTAACTTAAAAGGTGTTTGTATCTGCTCGGTTCATATGGTGCTGAATTCATATGTCTTCACTTCCATGGTTGGTGTTAGAATGTTCTAAAAGACTGGAAGAGCTTTCTTCTCTGAAGGATGTGCTTCTAGTCTGGGTGCCAGGCCACATGGAAATTTTTGGGAATGAGGAGGTGGATAGGTGCCAAATTAGGCGCCTCTCTTCCTTTCATTGGTTCCGAGCCTGCTGTAGGCGTGTCATCTGGCACATGTCTGTCAGGCTTCCAGCAGACATGGTCAGCTTCACAGCATTCATCCTTATGGTTGAGCTCAGTTGGTTTTCGGCAGTCCAAAATGATCATCGGGGGACCGAACAAGGCCATAGTCAAGCGTTGCTCTTTTTTTCACGAAGCGGTCTCAGACATCTGGTTGGATCTCCTACTGGACATTGTGGTTTAAAAAAACATCTATACATAATTGGGCTGATACCGGATTCATTTTGTAGAGTCTGTGAGACAGAGGAGGAAACACTCATCCATCTTATGACTGATTGCCTGGATTGTGAGGAAATTAGGTTCAGGACCTTTGGTCGGAATAGGATGTCTGTGGAAGAGCTTAGGCTATTTCCGCTTAAGGTTATTGTGCGATTTATTCGGACTGTGGTGAATCTTAGATGGATTACATCCGGGTCTGGATATTTTTGTCTGGATAGGTTTGTTGTTGTTTTTCTTGGGGTAGCTATATGGGGCCAGTGAGGCTTTGGATAGCGTACGGTTTCCCTTCCCACAGACAAATAATAATAATAATAATAATAATGCTATTCTCACACTTGCTGGTTGTATGTATGTGGGGAGGTTATCAGGGGGATTCTATAAGGGGAGGAAGTAACCTCACCACATATATATACAATCAACAAGTATGAGTGTAACAGAAACATTACGTCGAAGTGAACTCTCTACACGAACTTGTTGAATTTACTCTGACGATGGATGAAAATCCGAAACCGGTCAGTGACAAAACCAATGTGCATGCTACGACGGATAAAATACCACTTGCAAATTATGTTAAGAGAAAGTCGTGTGAGTGTTTCACAGTAGATTAATTATTTTTATAATTACCCCTATTAAATTGATATCAATTTATTGATATACATGTGTATCATGAATATATTATGTTTATTAACATACATGTAATATTCATGGAAATAAAAGTATATTATAATGTCGATGATTACAGAGATTTATTGAGATGCACTGTCTATATTCAATAAGTAATTTTCTTGAATTTAATTAGTGAAAAACTCACACAACATTCTCTTACTCCAGTTCTCAAAATTATAATTGACAAATTTTATAGTTTGTGTAATAAATTTAATGAAATTCGTCGAAAAATGAAAAAAAGTGTTCAGTAAAAGCGCACTTCCGGTTTACTAATTTTCTTGAAACTCGGAATTTTGGCCATCTATTTATTTCTAATTAATTTTTTGTTTGGATGATAGAATTGTATAATCAACTATGATAGCACTTTAGTAGAGAAAAACATTACCTCACCCCTCCGATAAAAGTGACCTTAAATGAACTTTCCCAGAGAAATGTTTCATATAGAAGTTGTAGATCTTTGTATGTTTAGTTTATGTAAGAAGTTTCAAGGAAATCCCCGGAGCCATTTTTGAGAAATCGCTAAAAAGTGAAAAAAATCATTTAGTACCACTTCTGGTTATCCGATTATTTTCAAAATCAGAGTTTCAACAACATATTCAATTCTAATTAACATTATTTAGATGACAGAATTGTCTAATAAACTGAAATAGCACTTTAGATGAAACCTAACCCCACCCCTCCTCCATTACTGCAGTTAAATGAATTTTGCCAGAGAAATGTTTCAAATAAAAGTTGTTGCTCTTTGTATGTGAAGTTAATATACCAAGTTTCAGGAAAAAATCATCGGTTCCATTTTTTAAGAAAAACGTAAAAAAGTAAAAAAAGCAAAAAAGTAAAAAAAACAACTAGTAAAGTGGTATTTCCGGTTGACGAATTTTGAAAGATAACAAACATACTGTCAGATCCCATGGTGATATCTAAACGGAATATCAAGTTTCAACTTTCTACGGTTTTTTTCTTTTTGAGCTACGCTGTTCACATACACTCAGGGGACCTCAAAACGGATATTTCCGCTGAAAACTCGATATCGAAAATTTGACATGATTACAATACTTCCTCTTACTCGGAGTAAGAAAAAGTAAAAATATAAGTAATAGACATATTTACTTACGTATTAATCTTTTGTAAAGAATGTTGAACAAAAATATGTATTTAGGAAAATAAACATACACATTTATGGCTGCTAAATAAATATACTACTACTATTACATATCAATAAAGGAAATTAACATTTCCAAAGTAAATAGTACGTTCTAAAGTAATTTTAGGATCCATTATAATTGAATTCAAACTTCCTTGAATTAATAACTATAGCAGGATGTTGCCAAGTTTGATCATTGTATAATAAGTTTATCAGATATTTAACACATATTGTTTTATTCTTATGCAAATACTGTAATAATATGGATGGAGTGGGGTAATACTATATTAATTTAATCAAATAGAAAATAATTAAAATAATAATTATTCCTTCATAATTAATAATTCTTCATAATTGTGTAATTTTCCATTGGATTATTGGGAAATGTATTCTCATTTAATATCAGAAACTGTAGAGAATAAATAAAACTAATATAACCCAGTCTTATATGAATTCATAATTTTCCCGTTGATATATAGAGAATAATATATTTTAATAAGTATTCAGTAAATACGAGTATAAAGTAGGTAATGGATATTTTCTATGTAGAAAATTATTTCAATAAAATGTAATTAAAAATTCATCAATATAGAAAAGCTCATGTTGGTGGAATTATTTCTTAAAACACTTATGTAATGGGGATCCGAATCCATTAATGATTCATAGGATTTCGAAAAGTGAAAAAGCAGACATTAAATGAATCAAAAGTTAGTTACTCCTACACCTTGTTATGGTGGTTGGTTCCGCAGAGCTGGAAAGCATCAGAGATATTTTCCATGGTGGTAGCCTGCTTCATTTTGTGGTCATCGACCGGTTTCGGGCGTTCGCCCATCTTCAGGATACGTTTGTCAGACAATGTGATAACACAGACTTGCACAGGGAAAATGTTTCTGATACCCCTCACCTTGGCCTAGGTCTGATACCCCTCACCTTGGCCACCTGGTCTAGGAAGGAAGGGTTCAATCCATATAAATAGAGCGATAGCACAACAGACAGTTCATGATAGTACATCCAGTCAGCAACCTATCTACTTATTACCTTCTTATAACTCAGCCAGTCTGTCTCTTTATATTTCTCGCTATCTAACTTCTATTTATACTGTAATGTCCTTGCAGTTTGTGTGTTCTATTCATTATACAATGTTCAGTATATCATCTAGTTTATTTCTATTCTCATATCCTAAATTCATTCTCTCTCCTTCTCACATCCATTATGCTTACATATATATCAAGTTTTATTAGTAACTTATTCCGAGTAGACATGGCAACACTGTTTATTTAGATATGCTGTGGGATTTAGGAATGCTTGCAGTGTTCTAAAATGAGATTGTTGTGAACCATTAGAGAAGTTATAAAGGGGTGCAGCTGAGATGAGAGTACCTTCTCATCTGATAGTCAGAACGGCTTTTCAAACCATATTGGGATTTAAAGCACGACACCCTAACCCACACCTACGGAGAGAATGGTTAATCCTTCTGGCATCTTGGTAGTGTAGGGATATTGGAAAATGAGTGAACCGATTGATTAGTAAGAGAAGAAATTTAACACTCAATTCTATGGACCTGAATTATCTTGGTACTTTCGCAACAACATTGCGACATGATGATTAAGGATTGAAGACTAGCTTTTTTCACTTTATTAAATGTAAATGAACTCTCCAAATGTTTAAATTAATAATACGAGTAGATTGATCTATTTTCATTTCTTCCTTTATTTTGCCCCTCCACAAAGTTCTATATTTTGCGTATTGATATTAGTAGTATCATCTCGATTTATAAAACCTCTAGTTAATCTTTTAAATGTTTATAACCAAGTCTGTGTAATCCATTATAGTCTCTCCATTAGGAGAATCACCTGAAGTGTTTACCCGGGTTTCTAAGTGACTGCAGGTCAAAGGTTGCTCCAAAAGAGTATTAAGTCCAGAAACGCAAATACTGAATCATTAATGTTCCAAGAAAGCCAACAAAGAAATGATGTTTTTTTATTCGGTTTCGTAATTTGTGCGAATGTCTAACATTTAAAACATTAAACAATTTGTAACCTTCCTTTTTAGAAGTAAAAAGTAAAAAACTGTTATCTTAAAACAGTTAATTTGTAGCACTTATTTCATGAGCAAAGAGAATCTGTTTTGTTCCAGACGTAATGTACTTAGTAATTGCGTGCACTTTGCACAATTATAAACGTATCACTTTTATTTGAACAATTTAAAAAAAAAAAATTATTTTATTTAGTTTGTGGAATTTGTGGTAGAATGTGTTGTGTTTGTTCAATATTATTGACGTTCTCTACAATGTAACCATTCTGTAGTGGGAGTTTCAGGGATTTATAATTAATAACTAAATATTATGACTACAGCACTATAATTAATATATATAACACTTATTATTCTAAGGACTTGACTTAATTAAATGATTAAGAGACAGACGATGAGAGAAAACTAAATGAGAGATAGACTGAGAGATAGGTGTGTGGTGTTTAGACTGGATGTTTGTTGTTGGCTGGTAGCACGGAAGGTGTCTTCGCTGTTGAAGATGGTGATAGAATTGGGCGGCGCCAATTGTCCTTTTACTTTCTCTTTTTTACTTTCCCTTACTCCTAGTAAGAGGAAGTATTGTAATCGTGTCAAATTTTCGATACCGAGTTTTCACAGGAAATATCCGTTTTGAGGTTCCCTGAGTCCAAAAAAGTGGTTTTTAGCAAATGGTCTATGGGTGTACGTATGTATGTATATATGTATGTGAACAGCATAGCTCAAAAACGAAAAACAATAGAAAGTTGAAATTTGATATTCCTTTTACGTATCACCATGGGATCCGACAGTGGGTCATCTGTCAAAATTCCTTAACCGGAAGTACCATTTTGCTAGTTTTTTTTTTATACTTTTTTTTGCGATTTTCTACAAAAATGGCTTCGACGATTTTCTTCAAACTTGGTATATCAACTACACACACAAAGAAC
Organism: Triatoma infestans; assembly: GCA_011037195.1. Taxonomy (NCBI): domain Eukaryota; kingdom Metazoa; phylum Arthropoda; class Insecta; order Hemiptera; family Reduviidae; genus Triatoma; species Triatoma infestans. Next base: position 46,012 of record JAAEAF010002284.1, read on the forward strand.
TACAATTTTTATTTGTAACATTTCTCCGGGAAAACTCATTTAAGGGCACTTTTGGGGAAGCAGTGGGGTTCAGTTTTCCTCTAAAGTGCTATTTCAGTTTATTAGACAATTCTGTCATCTAAATAATATTAATTAGAATTAAATGCGTTGTTGAAATTCCGAGTTTGAAAAAAAAGTCGCATGACCGGAAGTGCGTTTTTCCCTGAAATGTATTTTTTTAGTTTTCTGGTATTTTATCAAAACCGGCTCCAACGATTTTCTTTAAAGTAGGAATATGTATTATACATATAAAGAGCTACAACTTTTATTTAAAACATTTCTCCTGATAATGTCATTTAAGGGGGCTTTTTGGCGGGAGGAGTGAGGTTATGTTTTTCTCTAAAGTGCTATCATAGTTGATTATGCAATTCTAACATCCAAAAAAAAAAATAATTAATTAGAAATAAATAGATGGCTGAAATTCCGAGTTTCATGAAAATTAGTAAACCAGAAGTGCGCTTTTACTGAACATTTTTTTTTCAGTTTTTGACGAATTTCATCAAATTTGGTACACAAACTCTAAATTTGTCAATTACAATTTTGAAAACTGGAGTAAGAGAAAGTAGTGTGAGTGTTTCATACCAGATTTTTTCCTTTAATATAGACACCTGTGGTAGGGAAAGCAGGACGATCTTCATCCCCTATCCTTGGTTTGCTTCGTTTGAAGATACGACCTTGGCGTTCCTTGCAGATTAACAGGGAACTAATCTGACGTGTGCATATGCCATCACAATTCTCTATCTGCCGAAGTGGGTAAATTGGTACTTGTCCCCCTTCCCTCTACTTCAATTTTATGTTATAATAAATGAGCGAAATTCGAAGAAGTGGATTCGTTTAGATAAAACACACTAAACTTCTAAAAAAACACCAATTTATTGTTTAACACAATAAATTACAAATCAAGCACTTAAATATACTGATTAAACCAACGAAAGTTCTCTTAGTTCACCTTTTATACACTGTTCACAAACGCGCAGTCCGTTTGTAACAAGACTCTCTTCACTCGAGCTGTTGTTCACTATTTATACCAGTGGAGAAGGGTCTGGAAGGGTTCTAGAACATTCCAGAAAAACCTAGAGCGCCCCGCTAGCGCTTCCCAGCGGCCACGAGGAGATCTTGAGGTGCTTGCTTTCTCTCCTAGATGGCACTAGTGGCTGTGTTACAATATAATTGTATTATAAGAGAAAGTTGTGTGATTGTTTCACACCAGATTTTTTTAAAAAAAATACAAACTTTCTCGAGATTAATGAATATTAATTGTTGAAGTAATAATAGTAATTTATTTATTTTGGGTTAACCACCCTACAGTTCCTTTTTTTGTGGGGGAGGGGAGGATTAAAACCAGATAAATTTATTTACGTGAGCTCCATTTTTCTAATCAGTATCATTTGAAGATTTAGGTTAAAAGATTTTCAAGACATATAGAAGATTAATGTTAGGTAAGAGCAATCTAATTAGGAAAAACTAGCTAGAAATTCAGAGCAGCGTTGGAAAAGAAAATCGAAAAGGCAAGCCATTTTCCCCGGCCGGATATACTAGGTGACAGATTACCGTAGCACTAAGTTGTTAGAAGAAGGGGTTATAAGATCTCTCTTCCTTCAATCAATGGGTATATAGCCATCCTTGATTGGCAAAGATCCACCAATTTTATATCTTCGCTAACAAACTATTCAGAATTATTTCTTTCAACTTTCTTTATTTGTCTTTAAACAAAAGTTTATAAGATATCTTGCCAAATATCTATTTTGGTTTTTGTTTTGGTAAATCATTTATCGTATTATTTTCTCGGCTTTATTGTAAACTAATAATGGAATATATTCTAGAAAACATATACGTTGGTAATTGAATAGTAAAATAGAGCAATTTTGGACCTAATATCATTTAATTTGTTTTAGGAAGTGGAATTCCTAATGGCAGGCAATTATTCCAAAAACATAATACAATCTACATTCTATTGTCTATTGCTTATTTCCATTTAATCAGAAAATTTTCATCTACTAAGATGTGAAAATTTTGAAATTGACTTTATCACTGAATGGTTTATAGTCCTCTGAATACGAAAAAACTGTTTTTACCGCATGGTCTGTGTGTGTGTTTGAACAAAATATCTCAAAAAATTAAAAAATATATCAAACTTTTTATTCCCGTTTAGGCATCAAAATCTCATTTTTGACAGGTTTGATTCCAATAAAAATCTATCACAGGAAATGTGACTTTATTAAACAAAATCGAAAATGGCTCAAACCATTTCGTTTAAACTTTGTATGGTGTGTTGTAGTGTGTTTACAGTAGTAGCTGGTGTAGCACGAGCGGTTTAGTAAAAGGGCTGGTAAGTATATATGTTTAAGAGAGATCTATTAGTAATAATCAAGAGAACACCACTGTTTTTAAAATAAATATATTATTCTCTAAGCAAATTTAAGTACTTTACAATATCACAACTATATCTTAATAAATCAGATGTTTATCTAGAATAAAGGCAAATCACTATCACTGGCACTGAGTTTTAGAGAGCGATTCCTGAAGCATATGTTCTGGCTTGAATGTCTCTTTCAGACTGTATTGAAGGAATGTCTTCTAATTGTTCTTTCAAATCTTCCCCTGTGAGAAAAAGGGGTAGACAATGTTAAGACAAGGTTCATGAACTCTTCCTTGTAACTGTACTTCTTCTACCTGGGTTACCCTTTTGCCAACAAGTTCACATTTTTCTCATAATTTTCTTCAATTAAAATAAATATAATTTCTTGCATCCATCACATTATCTATGAAATGTTATTGGTGTGATGTTGTAGGGCTTGTAAGTATGTATGTTTAAGAGAGAAGTATTAGTAATAAGTAAAAGATCACCACTGTTTTGAAATAAATATATTATTCTCTAAGTGAATTTAAGTACTCTTATAATATCACAGCGATTATGTATAAATCAATAATTTATCTAGATTAAATGCAAAGCTCTTATGTTATAACTTAAACTGCCACTGTTTCTAAGAGAGGGAAAACCAAGTGTACTGCTTGAATGTCTGTTTTTTAGACTATTTTTGAAGGAATGTCTTCTAATTGTTCGTTCAAATCTTCCCCTGTGAGAAGAAGGGGTAGACAATGCTAACAAGGTTCATGAACTCTTCCTTGTAACTGTACTTCTTCTACCTGGGTTATCCTTTTGCCAACAAGCTTGCATTTTTCTCATAATTTTCTTCAATTAAAATATATTATAACTTCTTTGATTAATTAATTAAATAGATTACAATTTCTTGCATCCATCACAGTATAATTACCTAGTCTAAGAACAAATTGGTGATTAAAAGAAAAAAGTAAAGTAATGCCTATTTTTTTCAGGCGGGCTTAACGTCCAACTACCAAATTAGCTGTCGTGGTCGGGGGGGGGGGGGCGGAAGCACATAATTTACCATTAACATCATGAACATAAAATTTAGAGTTATACGCGGGACTCGAACCCGCGCTCCAAAAGTGCCCTTCTTATGGAATAAATTTTTGTGTTTTTTTTTAACTTTCTCGAAAACGATTCTGATTCTTGTAACTGTAAATTTAAACTGTTTTTTCAGTTTTTTGTGATTTTCTCGAAAACGGCTCCATAGATTTTCTTCAAACTTGGTATATCAACTACACACACATAAAACTATCGATTTTATTTGAAACACTTTTCCGGAAAAATTCATTTTTGGAGATTTTGAGGAATTTATGAAATAACTTTTCAAAATCTTACGTGAGTTTATTTAGTGTTATTGGCGTTATCTTTTCAATGAACAAAATATCAAAACATATCCAACTTGTTATTCCCACTTAGGCAACAAAACCCTACTTTTTAAGGGTCATTCAATAAGTAACAAGACAAATATCGCTGTTGCTCAAAAACGGTTTATTTAATCAATGCAAAACTTTGGCTACTTTTCAAAATAGTCCCCAGCAACATTTATACACTTGTCCCATCGTTCTTCTAATTTGTATATGCCTCTGGCATAAAATTCTTTAGGCTGATCTCGAAGCCACTTTTGCACTTGATTTTTAACTTTTTCATTGGAATGAAAATGATTCCAAACGTAGAGCCCCACTTTAAGGGATCCAACCAAATGGAAGTCCGATGGGGCGTGATCAGTGCTGTAGGGGGATGTAAAAGGATCACCCACCTCACTTTTTGAAGTGTTTCTTGAGTTAACGCGTTGTCATGAGGCCAAAATCATCCCTTTAGTGTCAAGAGTCCGTTTGAATGGCAGGCCTTCTTCGTTTGTGACCATATCACTGTAATACTGGCTGTTGATGGTTCGTTGATCTTCGAGATAGTCACAATAAATAGGGAGAAAGTTGCAACTTCAACCGGCTCGTCCACTTCATTGCTCGTCACAGACACTTACACGGCCATTTTTAAACTGCCTACCCCATTTGTAAACGTTCGAACTGTTCAAACAATTATTCCCGTACACTTTCAACATTCTTTCGTGGATTTTACTACCTTTGATGTCCTCTGCAACTAAAAATCTAATCACTGTGCTGTAGGGGGATGTAGGATGTTCTTCCGAGGTGCAATGCTCGAGCGGACTCGACATTGTTAACTGAATACATTTGAAGTTATGCTTACCAAATACTCTCGAATATCTGATGAGAAACTAAGTACAAGGATGCCACTGAAACGCACTAAAACAATTGTATTGATTAAATAAACCGTTTCTGAACTACAGCGATTGGTCTTGTTACTTATTGAATGACCCTCGTATTTTCAAGTTTCGACCTCTCATTGGTGGCAACCCGTAACCTTTTATATTTGTGTTAATAAGTTTGCAAGTTTAAAGTAAATTTTATGTCAATTGTATTAACTACAAGAAAGAGAATGTCATGTGAATATTTCACACGAGATCTTTTGCTATAACTCCTTATTCGTCCAGGTGTAATGCGTTCTTTTAAATTAGAGGAGTATAAATTAGTAACTTTAAACACTTATAGAAGCCGATGGTAGGGTACTTAGCCCGAACACTAAAGCGATCTATTTGAAAATGACTAATTTTCGAGCAGAATAACGTGTTTTAAATGATATTACTTAAAGACTATCTTCACATGCGGTTTTTCAGCTTTTGTGGTCATAATCATGGCAAAACATTAACAAATCCTGGGTTGAAACCGTAATCATGGTCCGTGGTATAAACCAATAGTTCCCCCGAAAAGTTGCTGGTTTAGATTTTAGCCTAACATTAACGTAAAGTCCTTCACGTGATCAGTTCTAAATCAACGGCTCAAAAATAAAGAAGAAAGATTTAAATTATCGATTTGAGGGGGCCTCAATTACATTTTATTTTCGTGACGTAATGTTCGAACTTAATAGACTATTTTGTATGGCATTGTGCCTCCTATAACACTTCCAATTAACTCTGAAGTTTATTATCGGCAACTGAAATGTATGCTTATATCGGCGGTTGTATGCTTATAGTGTATTGTAACACGAGCGGTTTTGTAAAGGGGCTTGTAAGTATGTATGTTATCAAGTTCTTGTCAGTTATCAAGATAGAGATAGAAGTATTAGAAATAGAGAATAAGAACCACTTTTAAGTAAATAATTTAACTATATATTAAATTAGTAAATTTACAAATAGTAATTATTATTAATTGTGAATCTTGAATTAACTTATAAATGCACAGAATCGAATAACTCGTAGCTAGATTTATTGAAACTCAAATGTTAACACTTAAATTGGCACTGAATTTAAGAGAGCGATTCCTGATACAAATGTTCTTGTTGAATGTCTAATTCAGACTGTCTCGCTTTAAAGCAGAATTTAGACTCTCTCTCTTGAAAGAATGCCTTCTCTTGGTAGTTCAAATTCTCCCCTGTGAGAAGGGGCAAAAAGGCAAAGGTGACTAAGTTCTATGAACTCTTCTGTAACGGTGGTCTTCTACCCTTTTTTTGCCAACCAACTTGCATATTTCTTTCAAATCATAATTTTCTTCAAATTATATTTATAGATATAATTTCTGGTATCTATTAAACAACCCTCTGAAACTGATCTAAGGTCAAAAGAAATTATTTTCAGTAATTTTAAATGAATGTGGGGGATAAAAGAAACCATTTCAGTACACTTATGATTGTGAACCTAATAAGTCAACTGCAATTTTAGTAAAAATTCCAGGTTTATAAAATTAGTAAGAGAGAGTATGAGAGAGAGACATTTGATGTTGACAAGCTTCATTAAAAAACCCTTTAAATGATTTATAAACCATTTAAAAAATTCTAGTCAGTAATTCTATAACTTAAATAATTTAAATAAAACCATTCTAACCCAATCCTCCCATAACAAAATGTTCAATGTTTGTCATTTGAAGATACGCACAAAAACGGGATTTACATTGGTTGCACTGAGAGAGACGAGAAACACAGTTAGAGACAGAAAGTTGATTACTACTCTCAGCTGAGACCAAACGGCTTTTTATGGAACTAGTAGATATTTGGAAAACGGTCAACAATTTTAGTGATAATATTAAATTATTTCCAGATTAAAACCAAATAAGAAAACATCAATTTCTTTTTTTACAAATTATTAAATATTATCGATTATTAACATGAATAAATTTATTTACAACTAAAACAGAAAAAAAGGGCATATTTCGAAGCTAGAATAATGTTTGCATCCTTAATTTTTTTCTCTGTTATTCTTTAGTTTTTAACTTAAATGAAGAAGGGTGGCTTTAACTGGACTAAACACGATAGACGAATACTTGGAAAAATGAGATATCCAACTTCTCTTCGATCCATATCCTGATTGCGCTATCAATTCCTGTACCGAGCACAGCTCATTATAATCTTTATTAACAAGTTGACTGCCATATTGATTAATTAACTGAGCCAAATATGGCTACGTCATTTTCCTTTTTTTAAAAATATATAAGTAGAAAAAAAACTAATTAATATCGATTCGAGTTTAATAATTGTTTTATTTTTTTCTTATTTATTTCTGCGAAAGGGAAAATTGACACGTAGCATGAGATACATTTCTTCCAGCACCACTTGTACATTTCTCGATACAAGATAAGCAAGTTGAAAAATATAGTAGAATTCAGAAAGAACCTTTCGAACAATTATACTCCCAACTATGGCTCCATCCACAATGACCTCAATTATCTCAGTCTATTTGATAGATTCTAGTTCGATAGGAAATATTTCTCTAACATCTTTACTTCAGAATTTTAACAATCGTCCACTGAAGTTAAGTTGACGTCAAGAATCGATATATTTTTTTTTTTAAATAAAAAGTTGTGACATAACGTCATATTGTGTATCAATAACTGTAGCGTAATATTGTGTATAAATAACTGTAGCGTAATATTGTGTATAAATAACTGTAGCGAATATAGTAAGTATAGCACACACACACACCTACAGCAACCTAAGACGCGAGAGGAGTGGGGCTACCTGGACAGCGGGGACTTGAGGTGAGTGGGGAGGAGAGAGCGGCATTCTGTGTTGAGTGAGAGCACGAGGTGCTTCAGGCCGGCCGGCGCTAAGGAATAAGTTATATGTTGACTGATGATCACTTCAACTAAAAGGGACTTATTCAGCTCAAGTAAAATCCCATTAAGCGAACGTACTTCTGCAGGGGACCTCATCAACGAACACTACAGGTGAATGTTGGCAACATTTTATGTAAAACTGCCCTAACTCAATTGTGGCTCCTGGACTCACAAGAAAACCCCAATCCCACATCTATCGGTGTTGTGTGTGTGTATATATATATATATGTTAGAGACATTTGCAGTACCAGTTGATTATTGTTTTGTTTAATATTTTTTTTGTATTATCTTATTTCACGTATTCTGTACGCAGTAGTATTTATGTTCACTCTAGGAGGCCTGCATATAAGTTTTCTTAATTAGAATGTTAAGTAGTATATTCAGGGAAATTATTATTGTTATTTGATAAGATTAAAAGAAATTGAGTGTCACTAAATTAATGAAGGGTTATAACTAATCACCCTCTGCGCCCCGTCCTCTCCTGCCCCATCCGCTTAACTGCTCCATCTCTCCTGACGTTAGGTAAGCCTAACGTCACAAAGTCTTCGTTGACCGTTGATGAATTATGTTTTGAAGAAATTTGGTGAGGATCGTTCAAGAAAGAAACATTCAATTATGCCAAAGTTTCGACATTGTTTCCTGTCTTGATCAAGGTTTTAATATATAGATAGTCTTGAAAATGTGGAGAAAGAATTTTTAAACATACACATTTTCACAACTATCTATATATTAAACCTTGATATAGGGAAGGGAATAGCATACTGTGCAGCATACTGAATAGCATAAGTGGTTAGCATACTGGACTCCCACGTGGAGGGTCCAGGTATGCTACCCTTAGATTTTTTCTTCCTAGGAGCCTCTACAACTGCGATGATGGACAGTGTTGTCTGTAACGAGAAGCCGGCAGTGCACTGACAAAGCTCCGGACGCCAATGACCATAGATGTTAATTCGCCTTAAATTAAAAAAAAAAACTTGATAAAGACAGGAAACTCTGTTGAAACGTTGGCATAATTGAATGTTTCTTACTTGAACGATCCTCACCAAATTTCTTCATAACTTTTTTTATTATTATTATATATTTTTATTTTTTATTACTTTTTCATTTATATATACAAATATGGTTTATTATTATTACTATTTAAATTTATTCGATTGAAACCGCGTCACAGTGGTTTGGTGTAAACCAATGTTTTGCCAATATTTAGTAGACTTCTTTAGGATAGTGTTAGATTTCTAACTAGATCACCATCATTTAGTTCAGATATGTTGAATCTTTTTCCATGCGCTTGCTAAAAATTGAAAAAATTCCAATTTACCGACTCATAAGAACTTGACATTGTAATATTTCAAAGTGAGAATATGCTGGCGTAAGAAGAGAGTGACAGCACTGACTGGCAGAGTGACGGTGTGAGAACGAAGTTCATTGAACGGTTGATGGAGAAAGTGAGTGGTCTGGAATTCTTTTTAAACAGGCGGCTGGACTGCCCCTACTCTATTTAACTTCTCTCGCCCTTAGGGAGAAATGCTTTTCCCCTCTCTACTAGCTTGCGGTAGCTGACATACAGTGAACTTGAAGTGAGGAGTGATTAGGTCCATTACACTAATATTATTTCGGCAGTTATTTAATGATTATAACTTGATAAATAATACTCTTTTTGTTTTTTGAATGGAATATATGTTTTTTTAATGGAGAATTAATTAAAAACTGAGTAATAAATAGTGCAATAAGCAGTAATCATGCTTTAAAAATTTAACGTTAGAGCATTTTACGTTTTTCGCGCACTATGTTTATTAATAACTAAACACGAAATTGGTACACCAATCACAACTCTACAAAAATGAACACTTGAAGAAATTAATAAAAAAAAAAAACACTGAGATTTGCAAAAATAATCCAATTAAATTTCAATCTTCATTTATTTAATGAAAATTTGCTTTATTGTTTTAAACATTAAAATGGCAGCACGTTATATTGTCCCATCTATTTTTTACTGCTCCAGCACTTAAAACTTATTACAAAACATAATTCTTTATTACAACTACTAAATAATTACGAAGGCTAATCCATTCCTTTTACAACCGTTATTACATAAATTACTGTTCAATTATTTAACATCATAATTGTATTAATTAATTTTTTTTCTCTTTTTATTTAGTTAATAACGTAAAGAATAATTTGGAATTATCGCCAGAAAATTATGGAAATGATTAGAAACTAATTGAGTAGATTCATTCAAATTCAATATCCATAAGCATTGATAAAACTTAACGATATAAACATTTATAATATTCTTAAAATAGAAATGGTAATAGTAGCAGGTTTTGATGATTGTTGATTGGTGAAAAGATAATGTGGGAGTAGTAGGGCGGCCGAGCGAAGAGTGAATGATTGTTAGCATACTAGAGTCCCACGTGTGATGTGGCCATTTAGAACTCTTGCTACTTCTACCGGTAGATTACTAGTGAAGGCAAGTTTGTTTAAACCTTCAAGGATGAAGTTGATGTAGCAACGATGATTACTCCCACTGTTGGGATATAGCTCCTAGATGAGAGATTGGTCGAAGTTGAAGTTGTGTAGCCCATTCGCCAATATTTGTAGCAGATGTGCATATCAGAGGGTGCAATGCGTAGTTGACATGCGCTTTGGGGCTCAGTGGAGGCAAGTTTGTTTAAACTTTCAAGGAGCGTTGTTGTTTAAACTTTCAAGGTTTGATGTAGCGATGATGTTCACTCCATAAAGTTTATCTCGTGACTATTAACTGACAGACTATTGACTAAGCCCCACAGATGGCAGGCTATTATTTAATTTCTCGTTCTGCTAGGATGAGAGATTGGACGAACTTGTGTAGCCCATTCGCCAATAGTTGCAGCAGATGTGTCAGAAGATGTAATGCGTAGTTGACATGCGCTTTGCGGCTCAGTGGAGGCAAGTTTGTTTAAACTTCCAAGGATAAAGTTGATGTAGCGACGATGTTTACTCCATAAAGTTTATCTGGAAAGACTAGTGACTAAGCCCCACAGATGGTAGGCTTTTATTTAATTCTCTGACTACTAGGATAGCTACTAGATAAGAGATTGGTCGAAGTTGTGTAGCCCATTCGCCAATATTTGTAGCAGATATGAGAGAGGGTGCAATGCGTAGTTGACATACACTTCGGGGTTCAGTGGTTTCTCATAGTCACTATTGAATCCAGCTTTGTGTGATTGGTTCTATTACAATCAAGATAGTTATCTATCTGAAATAATCACAGCATTAAATTGACTAAAAATTAGTTGGTATTTAATACTGACTGTCTTTTCTGTGTTATGTAAAAGTAAATCTCCACAGATCCCTCAGTCTTGTTTGCTTTCAGCCGCAGAGAATAAGATGTTTTTGTGGTTTGACTTCAACTTTGCAGACATATTGTTTGAATCAAGGATTCCATTGGTGGTCTATGCTTCAAGCGGTTCAAAGACGATACTTAAAAGAAAAAAATCAAAAATGTTATTAGAACCCGATAAAGATCATTCTTGTCGGTTCTTTTGCCGATACAATATTCATCAATTGAAATTATAGAATTATTTGCTTTTAGATTGCCTCAATCATACTGTATTGTATCATCATTCTGAAATCGTGAAAAAAGCACACATGGTCGAGGGACGTTAATTTGGGACGGACGGGGAGGGAGGTGCCGAAAATTCAAGAAGTAAGTAACAGAGGTCTTGTAAAAGATCTGCAACTCCGGCTTTTCTGAAGCATTAAATCTTTGTGGTGATACGGAGGGGGATTTCACGATGGGTCTTTATTAAATTTTTTCTCAAATTTTTTGAAACCTTTTGTTCTTTTTGCTAGCTTTTTTTAATTAAAAAAAAAAAAATTTTTTTTTTTGAAATGATAGTAACCTAACAAAAATTAGTCTATTCTGCAATGTATCGATTATTTGGAATCCTCTATAACGAATTGCTATTTGTACACAAGTTGTATTAAAAAAAAAGTTTTTTTGTTTGAAACAAGGCTTTTTTTTTTTTTTTTTTCAGCGAGCGCTTTGTTAAAATTTCCATAGCTCACTCACTCTGTTTATTCTACTATACGGAGTTTTTTTTTTTTTTTAAAAAAAAGCAACGTATTTTATAAGATGAAATGCAATTAATAATTTTGATGAATTTTTTTACGCGTTTGGATGAATAATTTAAGTTGCCAGTATGCAGTTCATTGTTATACTAGAATTTATGTTAATGGTGCTCAATGTCATCAATGTTATTGGTGCTCTCATCTGGGCTACAATACAATCAATCTTTACTACCTGGATACGTACAAAGATCCTAAAGTTTTTTTTTTTTTTTGTCCTTGGATTACACAAGTGCACATCACAGAATCAAATGCAAATGTTTCACATAACTCTTATCGCTACTAAATCTTCGTAAACACAGATTACAATATGGGATTTTTTTTTTCTTTTAGGGTTATGTATTGCGACCATCATATGTGATCTTTTGTATCCCTTCTCCAGGTTGAGCTCCCTAAGGAATCCCAAAATCCTGGAAGGTTCTAGCGTGGGTATTTCCTCCTCCCCTATCTGGTAACGGCCCAGACTATTAAATCTTCTTTGAATTACGGCATCACAGTCTATGAGGAGTTGTAGCGGAGTTTCCTCCATCTCCGCACAGAATCTGCATATGCCACCATCTTCTAGGCCCAACTTCCTCAGGTGTCCCCTGAATTTAATATGGAATTGTTTTAGGGATAACCCCCTTTGAAGAAGGAAGTATCATTCATTAAATTTTTAATAGTTTAAGGACTTTTAACGTACAATATAATATGTGAAGTATTTTTTTTTCTAAACTTCAACGTTTTGTTTGAAAATGAGGTTACCTGTTATTCAAGCCGCTATTCATGAAGGAGAGATGAAAAATTTAAAACATAAAACATCATTTCCTTTTTAAATAATAAAACAGGACTGTTTATCCTTGGTCTGTTTATTTTTCGTTTATGAAAAGAAACTGTTACAAGAAGAAGAAAAAAAAAACCAACGTGTATCTTAAAATTGAATATGCATTATTTTACTTCTATACATAACCTCCTTCCCCCTCCTTTTTTTTGGAGGAGAAAATAAAAGTATTATGTGAAGGGTTACATAGGATTCAGGAAGCTATATAGAAAAACGAGATGGGTCAGTTCTTTTTATACCCTGATAAATTACATGCAATCTTTAAGTGAATATCTTCTCCCTTAGCATAACGCCACGATGCATGCTTGTGGTGTTATCCCATTTAATGGGTAAACATGTTTTATATAAGAAAATTTTCATTTTTTATTTTAAACCGAGCTAAGAGCTTGGCTCTTGGCTCTTTATTATTATATGAAAATTTCACTTTATTTAAATCCAAAGGATGGACAAAAACAAAAATGCAAATTTATCCAATCCTATTCATTATATTGTATACAACATACAGTAATATATTACCTCCTCTTACTGCTCCTAGTAAGCGGAAGTAGTGCTATCGTGGGAAATTTTCTAAATAGAATTTTCAAAGAAATTACATGCTTTGCAGTCCCCTGAGTATGAAAACGAAAAAAAAAACGTTTTTAGTAAATGTTGTATATCTAAATTTGTGTGTACATTGAAGGAAATTTCTTAAAAATGAAAAATTTGAAATTAGAAATTTGAATAAGAATACTGAGAACCGGATATACTACTGTTTAGGTAGTACCAGCATATCTGACAATAAAGTTTTGGTCAAAATCTTGCAACCGGAAATGCAACATTACTAAATAGTTTTTTCAGTTTTTCGCGATTTTCTAAGGGAAAAAAAAAAGGCTTAAACGTTTGTATTAAAATTGAAATGTTAATTTGATATAATATATAAACGTGACCATTTTTATTTCAAACATTTTACAATCGGCTAATCATATATTAAGCTAAACCTAAGGAGTTGAAATACTTTTATAAATTTTCTTTCAACACCATGACAAAAGATAAAATACTAACCTAAACCATTTATACCAGCATTCTTGCTAATAAATACATTATCGCCAATAAATACATTCACACTATAAAACCGTTTACGCTAATAAATACATTCACGCTATAAAACAGATAATTTGATCACTTAACATGTTTATTCCTAAAGACAAATAAACATAGAGTACAATACTATTTATAGGAATATTAGTTATTATTATATATGTATTAACTACACTAAGTCATTTATTAATAAAAATTTAGGTTAGGTAAATCTGGACGAAGGAATAGCGAATATTTGACCCATTAGCTTAGTTATTTTAAAGGAGAAAGGAATATCCAGTACTTTCTTTCCCCTTCGTGTATATGCTTGGTATGAATGTATTTATTAGCGTGAAAGGTTTTATAGCGTGAATGTATTTATTGACAAAAAAATATATTTATTAGCGTAAACGGTTTTAGATTGTATTTATTGGCAAGAACGTATTTATTAGCAAGAATGCTGGTATAAATGGTTAGATTAGTATTTTATCTTTTGTCATGGTGTTGAAAGAAAATTTATAAAAGTATTTCAACTCCTTAGGTTTAGTTTAAAATAGGATTAGCCTATTGTAGAAGGTGCAATAACGTATGTTTAAAGTACTACATCCCTCTCAGTAAGTTTGTTCAATAGCCTCCTTAAACAAAGTTATATATCTTGAATTACAAGATCAAATGGAAAATAATGATGCTTTTGGTTTTGGTCCGAGTCTCGTAAAAAAACATTTCTAGAAGTTAAGAGATGACACAATACTATTCCACACTCCCCCTCGTCGACTAGATCGATGACATAAATGGGGAAGTGTGGAAAAAAAATTAACAACCAATTGCTCCACTCTACTTTGCAGAGCAAAGTATTGTGTGTGGCTGCCAAATAAGGTACTGGTGTCATCCCAGCTCGAGTGGCCACAGATTAGGAAGATGTATAACATGAATATAAGGCCTAATGATCAAAGAAGTGGATCCGCCAAAAAAAAACTACACTAGTCACTGGACTCCCACGCGAAACTGCCGTCACTGAGTTCAGCGGTGCTGACGTTAGATTTTCTCTTGCTAGGAGCTTCTACAGCTCACTGTCCGGTAATGGACATGTTGTTTGTATCGAGAGAATACAGTGAGTTTTTGTTTGAGGACGAGAGTGCATTGAGAAGACTCCCAGCGCCAATGACCATAGATATAGAAGCGCCTTAAATTAAAAAGAAAACAACAAAAACTAAGTGAGATTCGTATGAGTGTTTCACTTTATTATTATTTCTCAGTAATCCTATGATTACTGATTTAAACTGATTTAAATCAGTTCCATGAGTTTAGGTGTAATACTATATATTTTATTGTATATATTTCAATAAACTTCCAACTAACTAAACTATTTCTCAGTAAAGTGTTTTAATTTTCTTATGTTTTTATTTTTCAGGTAAGCACAAAATTATCAACCACAATTATTACGTAAGTAACATTTATTTAATAGCGTTTTTTTTATATTCTGTAATATTTTTAATGAACTTTCATTCGCAAGGCTTCAAACTAAAGTGTTTTTATATGACGCTGAAACGTACCGTAAGACAAAATGTTAAATATCACTTTGGACGATGTTACTTAGCAAAGAAAACTGACACAGAAATCCTAACTAGGCCAGCAGACGTTATTGTTTTAATACCAGAAAGCACTGTTTTTATTATACATAATTATTTTTATATGCAAAACCACATGGCCCAAATCAATCCTCATGTACTCTGCAAATACCGCAATTTAGCGTTTATAGATACTACATATAGTTCGGCAACTTTCTTATAAAACCTGTGGACAGAGTTAAATGACGTCATGGTTCTACTAGAACGTTACAATGAGCGTGGCTTAACAGCCGTTTAGGTGTCACAACTAAGTTGCTGAACTATACTGTGCACCTGACTATGGAATGAAGTGCTCGAATGGGTATTATTATTATTTGTCTATGAGGATGGACCAAGCCCTACGCTATCCAAAGCCCCACTGAGCCTCCATATAGCTATCCCAAGAAAAACAACAAACCGTGTTTAGAACAAATATCCAGACTCGGGTCTAATCCATCTAAGATTCACCCGTTCATATACTAAAGGGAAATAGCCTAAGTTCTTCCAGACATCTTGTTCCGACTGAAGGTTCTGAACCTAATTTTCTCACAAATCTGTCATAAGATGTGTAATGACATGGCAAAGTCATAGCAGTGTCAAACCTTCACAACAGATAACAAAGAAAGAATAATTTACAACTAGTGGCCTGGCCAGCTGCCTGACTTCAAGACAAGGCCGCGGCCAAACAAACAAACCAAGGGTAAATACCCTTACATCAAAGCAAGCACCGCAAAGGCTGGCCACTGAACTAAATCGGTGGTCACCAAACTAACCAAGGTCGCACAAGGTCGCACACTAGGACAGATGTCTTGGTGTGAGTGTGGCCAACACTAATATATAAACTTCGCCCGATTGGAAGAGGGGATAATTACATGATTATACTTCAGTACGTCTTCATATACGAGCAGCAGTTTACGCGTCCATGATGTAATGACATGGCAAAGTCATAGCAATGTCAAACCTTCACAACAGATAACAAAGAAAGAATAATTACAACTATTGGGCTAGCCAGCTGCCTGACTTCAAGACAAGGCCGCGGCCAAACAAACAAACCAAGGGTAAATACCCTTACATCAAAGCAAGCACCGCAAAGGCTGGCCACTGACCTAAATTGGTGGTCACCAAACTAACCAAGGTCGCACAAGGTCGCACACTAGGACAGATATCTTGGTGTGAGTGTGGCCAACACTAATATATAAATTTCGCCCGATTGGAAGAGGGGATGATTACGTGATTATACTCCAGTACGTCTTGATATACGAGCAGCAGTTTACGCGTCCCTATACAGTTTTTATTACTTATCTCTTTAGTTGTGCATCTTAGTTCATTTATCTTAATCATTCTAATTTATTAGTTATTTACCTTCTATTTATTTCTAAGTATTTCTTGTTAATAGTTACCATTTTTTAAGTTTAAATTATTGTTCAAATACAGTTTATTTTTATAAAATCCGTGTTAATACTTCGAGCACTAACTTCCAAAAATCTCTAAACTAACTTCCGCTTTCTTCAAGACATCTACTACATACCTCAGGAATCACATTAAACGATTCCACTACATCTGGTGGCAGCGGTGGGATCAGATCATACGACAAACGATTCCACTACAGATGGATGGGTCTGTCTCACAGACTCTACAAAATGGAGGATCCGGCTGAGCCCCATTACGTAGAGATGTCTCCTTAAATCACAATTCTCCAGTAAGGGATCCAACCAGATGCCTGAGAAAGTTCCGTGAAAGACACAGTAACGTCTCACTAATAGCCTGTCCAAGACCCCCGATGAGCATCTAGGACTGCCGACAGCCAACTGTTCTCATCCATAAGGGTGAATTCTATTAAGCTATCCATGACTGAAAGCCTGTCCAGACATGTGCCAAAATACACTCGAATGGGTATAGCAAGATATTAACCATCACTTCCACCCAAACTGTCCCACATCTTATATATATAAAAAAAAAAAAAAATGAACAAATTCAGAGCCTTATTAATATCATTGTTCAAAAAATTATTACAATAAGCCACATAAACAAGTCTTAAATAATCTTCAACCAATTATTTGTAATGATCAAGATTAGCCAGAAAAAAAAAATGTCTCTTCCAGTCAATTGAACAATTGACATAAGTTTCTAAGAAGTACTGATATACAAGCAACATGAGTCCTTAAACAGTCTACAACACTTGGGTCTTAAAAAACCATCAAGCAACAATAAAAACAAGCATGAATTCTAATCAACTAAAGCGTCAAGAAGTTAAAGCCCGTCACACTCGGCTACACTCTTTTCTGCCCTATACATTTCTATCACCCCTTACTAAGTAAACAAAAAAACAAAATATAAATAATAAGTAAAAGGTACAATGAATTCTTTATTTCAACAAATCACTACCTTCGCTCCTATTAATAGTTTATGTTGTTAAGCATCTATTAATTGTTATGAATAAAAAAAAAATGGTAAAAATAAAATAGGGCAAGTTAGTACTTTTCAAATATTTAGGTGACTAGGTGACCGTTAACTACATGGTGGCAAAAGAATTTGCGAAAGTGTAGATAGAGGAAGAAGCAGAACTATCTTAGTGTGGTAGTGTGTGAAAAACAAGGGATAGATGGCAGAAAGTCGTCGTCTAGAGAAGAGAATTTGTTCAGAGACGACGGAGAAATAAGTGGTGAGTGGTGGAGAGGGGATTGAAGATTTATTTAAAAAAAAGAAAAAAAAAAAAGGAACCTTTCTCTCGAAGTAGTTGAAACTAGACTAGGGTGGCTGTACTCTAGATAGCGCGCATGTATTTCTAACTCCGCCGTCGGCTTCCGCGCTCTCTTTCCACTACCGGCCGTTATCTCTCTACCACCGCCGCCTCTTTGTGTTGGCGCCTCCAAACTGCCAGTAACTCGCGAGAAACAGATCGGTCAAGGGCCACTGTTGTGCGCGTATATATATACATATTTAAATTCTTTATTACCTTGCATCTTATAGATTTTTTTTTTACCGATCTTAATTTTATGCACCATAAATTTTTTTTTTAAATATGTTGATTTCAATAATTAAAAACAAAAAAAAAAAAAAACATTTGGAGTATTAATTTAAAGACTTTATTTTTTTTTGAATACAGTGTGAGAAAGACAGAATCTGTTTATTTGAATAAATTACAGCGTTCGACAAAAAAAACGGTAAGGTGGCAAAATATAAATCAAAATTGTTTGGAATAATAAAGAAATAAATTTAAATTAAAACAATTTACCCAACCTCTTATTTATTTATTTATTTTATTGATTTTTTTAATGATTTATATTAAAATGTTTCGTATTTTATTTATTAATTTCAGAATAAAAAAAAAAAAAATGTGACTTTAAAATGAGACCACTTTGATTCTTCTTTTCTTTTTTTTTCCAATTTTAGCCAATTTTTTTATGATTTTTAATATTGGTATTTACTTGAGCGTAATTCTAATTAAAAAAGGGGTTGTTTCAAGGATTAAGGATATTGACTTATCTGAAAACTGCAATAGTTGGGGTTTGGAAAAAATAAGTAGACAAAATTTTTTTTCTATAAATTCGGAGTTCAAAATTCAGATAGACTCATTTTTTTTTTATATTTTTTTTTTTGTTTTCTTCAAATATTTCAAAAAAGAGATCTGTATATTTATTTTCAATTCCTGAAACTAGAGTTTATTTCCTGGATAATATGTGACGTTGATTTTGTGTTGTTAATCGACCCAAAAAAACACTTTGACGAATTCATTTGAAAAAATAAATGGTCGTTATTAGACTGGTGATTAATAAATAAATAATGATACAATAATCTTTTCATAATTTTTTATAATTATTATAAAGGAATTTTTAATATTTACAATATATTTAAGAAAAGTAAAGGATAATCAACAATTTATTCATTACCACTAGCGTAATTATGTATGTCATCCTTAGTTATTCTATAATTTAATCGACATTATTCTAACGTGACAATTAACCTAAAAAACAAAAAACAAAAAAAAAAAAACAAACAACTAAAGATATTTTAAATAATTGAAAATTTTAAAATATTAAAAGTCCCCCCCACCACAGTTTACATTACGATTATTTATTTACTAAATCATTATTTTATAATAATGATTTTTGGTTGTTAAAAAAAATTGTTTTAAATCAATTTTTGTAATAAAATTAAAATAATAAATTTAGAAATTGAAATTAGAAATTATATTGAATTTCATTTTTTTAAAAGAAAAGGTTCTATTGTGAAATATTTATATGATTTATTTCCTCTTGTCGATTACGTATTAATAAAAAATTATTACAAAAAAAGAAATTGGCAATTTTTTTTTCATTAAATTTCAAAGTTTTAATTTCATTTAACCTACAAATAAATACAAGGGCGTAGTGTAGGGGGGGGGTCATGTACTCGAGGCAGTTAAAATATTAACATAATTATCCAGAAAAGTGAAAAAAAAAGTGATATATTATGTACTAATATTTATGCAAATAGTATTCGCACGTTTAAGGAAAAATCATTTGTGGCTATAAATCATTTTAGAGAAAATTCCAAAAAATAATTATAGCACTTCCGTTTAAAAAAAAATTTAATATCCTACCAATACAGTTAAGAACACGATAGAACCATGAACCGTATAGTTGCTGCCCTCCTAGAACCCCCTCAAAAAAAAAAAAATAATAATAAAAAAAAATTCTTGAAAAATGTTTTAAATAAAAGTGATAGACATTTTTATCATACCAATTTTTGTGAAAATCACAAAAAAAAAAAACACGATAAACCTATTCAGTACCTACATAAAATTACATTTCCGGTTGTTGTGTTTCACTCAAAATGATGGTGATTAACTAAATGAAATGTAAAGTTTGTGCTGTCTGTGATTTTTTCATTTTTTTTTTTTTTTTGAGACATTTTTATTCTCACACACACACACACACATTCCGTTAAAAACATTCTACTTTTTTGCGCACTCAAGGGACATCAAAACATTTATTTCCGATTAAAAACTTAATTTTGAAAAATTTTGACACGATTGTACGTGTTCTCTTTCATATATACACACACAATAAAAGATTTGTTATTTGCACATCTTTGTTGCGTATAAAAAAGATATTTAAAAAATTTTAGCGTAAATTTTTGTTTGCTTTTTCTTAGAATTATCTCCCCCCCCCAAAGGAAGTAAAGATGTATTTAACTTCAAATTATTCAGTATATCAATTTTTCTATTACTTTGGATGCGGAGAAATTTTTTTTATTTCGAATGTTTTTATTTCAATTATTGATAGAAATTGGCAGAACAAAAAGGTGAAGGGGGGCGATTCCATTAAATATTCACAAAAAAAAATAAAAAATGCAAACACTTACACTTCAATGAAACTTACATAATCTTGATTATAATGATTGAGAAGTAATTTGTTACAGCTGTAAACTGACAAGGCTTAAAAATATATGGCCTCTAAATATTTTCATTCACTTAATTTTTCACATTTCTATATAAATTCGTAAAAAAGACATTAAATTCGTACTACGTCATTCAATTATTGATTATTATTTTTATAAATGTTTAATTATCATTTAAAATTAGAGATCCAATCACTCGAATCCTGGTTAACAAAAATCCAGAATAAAAAAAAAATCAACCCTAACTAATCCCATTATATTGTGTTCACCTTAAATAAAAAAAGTTCTTCTTCCAGTTTACCTATTCAGCACTGCTATCTCACCCGCAGACCTCGTTCGTTATCTTGGTATGTACCTAGACAAGCGAGTAACCTAGAACCCATACACACACACACACACATCAGACTTAAACGGACTTCCTTCAACAACCGTTTCAGACTATTTGCTAGACAAACGCTCCAACCTCACTGTACAGAATAAAAGACGACTCTATACTTCACTAGAACTCTACGGAACCACAAAACGTGCCAACCTCAACAGAATACAAACCCTGCAGTCCAAAATACTCCGACGCATAGTCGATGCTCCTTATTACATATCAAACCATACAATTTGAAGATTCCTTTTGTCCACGATATAGCAAAGCACCGGTACAAGTAATTCCACAGCAGACTCGCCCCTTCATCCCAATCCTCTCGCTCAAACCCTCTCCTCCACCACATTTCCAAGCAATCCTACAAGGCGATTGAAACGTCGTTGGCCCCGCGTCCTTCTGGGTGATTAATGGTAAAATTGTCACTGGATAACTACCATTCATGACCGTCAAGTCATTGTTTATATCTCCTATTAGCCTATTTACTTATTACATATTTATTTATGTAGTTGTAAATATTCAATTAAACAATTCCTGCTTCATTTTGTGGTCATCGACCCAATTGTTTCAGGCGTTCGACCAATCTGATCAGGATATCATGAGAACGCATTTTTGTTCGGTTTTCATATTAAGGGTAGGTATCTCAAAACATATATTTTCAGTAAATACTCAATTTTGTAAAAAAAAAAAAAAAAAAACTGATACGATTGCATATAATACTTCCGGTTATAAGAAGCAAGACAAAGTAATAAGGAAAAATATTGAAGGTATTATTTTAAATAGGTAGTTTGAATAGCAATGCTTGGGGCAATATAAAGTGATTTTTATACGGTGTAACTTCTTTTCATTAAATCTGACCTGATTCGGATTTTTACATCATCGTCAGTATTTTGGTTCATAAAATTTGTGTAAAAAGAACGATAATTTTCATTTTTATTATTTCCGTCAAATACCATACCGGTTGCATGATTGTATGGCGGGAGGATTATATTATCTAAGTAGTTATATAAATGTGGAAAAAGAAGAAATGAAAATGATAATAATTCTTGAAATAAAACAGAAATACAAAAAAAAAAAATAAAAATAAATAATGTGTAATAAAATGATAAATGATCAAGTGGTATAATAGATGAAATATATCTTTTTTTTAAAGTAGACAGTAACCGTTTGAAACTCTTTTTTTTTTATTAGTTATATATTTCATCTATTTCTCATCATTTACCAATTTTATTACACATTATTTATTTTTGATATTTCTGTTTTATTTCAAGTATTAGTGTTTTTATTCTTACTTGGTTCCCTATTATATAGATACTTACTAAAAACAATTTTTTTTTTTATACTTAAAGAAACTTTAAAAGTGGGGAAGTATCATTGTCTTCTTACTTAAATTTGAAAACTAAACTCAAACTTTTGAAGAAAATGCAAAAATCAGTCAGAATTAAGGAAAAGTCGAAGTATGCGCTGGCGGATAAAAACTCGTGTTATTAATTTATTTTTTTCAAATTAAGGTGCGTCATCATCTGTGGTCATTGGCGCCCGGAGACTTCTCAGTGCACTGCCAGCCTCCGGACAGTGTTCTCTCGTTACAGACCGCACTGTCCATTACCGGACAGTGAGCTGTAAAGGCTCCTAAGAAGAAAAAAAATCTAAGGCATAGCTGTACTCGAACTCGGATCTTCCGCGTGGGAGTCCAGTACGCTAACCACTTAGCTATTCCCTTCCTTTCGAATTCATTAATATTATTAATTTTAAGTTCTTTATCAATATTTGTGTGGAAATTATTTCACATATTTTTATTTATTTTGGTTATAGATATATATTATCAATTATCTTACACGTATATTATATAGAATATAAAATTTCCTCTTAATCGATCTTTTCCTTTTAATTTTCATAAAAGAATTAGGAAATTGAGAGTGTTTTTTTTTTTGTTTTAAATTTTTTTAACCGTAAAAAATATTTGTTAGCCTTAAATGAATTGTTATTTATTTTAAAAAAGAAAATGAAATGCCATTTTTATTCACTCGAGTTTTTAGTTTTTTCATAAGAGTGTCCGAGTGTCCAATAAAAAAAAAAAATTGGTAAAAGGATTTAAACATTCATGGTATATATTCTTTCAACAATATCTAAAACTATTTAAAAAAATATGGAATAAAAAATGAAACGACATATATTATGGGTAATCACTTAGTGAAAACTTAGTATGATTATCAAAATTGAAAATGGAGAAGTTTTTTTTATTTGACTTAAAAACTTATACAAAATATGAATGTTGAAATTAAATGACATAAAGGTCCTGGTATATATTATGTATAAAACACTTTATTATACAGTATCGAGCTTTCGACCTGGAAGCTGCTTGAAGAGTAAAAAAAAAAAAGACAACACAGCTCTCTCTCAACACATTACAACAAACTGGACACTTTTAACTTCAGTAAAACTACAGCAGTTGACAGAGAAAAGAATTCGCAAAAAAAAAAACAACAAATTTTTAAAATTATGATCCGGGGCGGGTGTTGGTCTAGTGGTTATGAGTATGGACTTGTAAGTGGGAGGACCCCAGTTCGAGTCCCGCGTATAACTGCTAAATTTTATATTTGTTTAAAAAATGTTAACAGTAAAGTAGGTGCTTCTGCCCCCGTCCACGATACTTACTTTGGTAGTTGGACGTTAAGCCCGCCTGAAAAAATAGGAAAAAAAAAAAAAAATTATGATCCACATCACTAGAAACAGAATATCTATCAATTTTAAAGCAGATATTGCTGATCTTAATGTCATATATACAAATTTATTGAAAGTAATGACACTGCCTGTTTTCCAACACTGCCAAAATGTAACCTATCATCAAAGGATAAACTGCTATGTTGTTTTAATATAGTTGTTGTTTATCTTGAGAATTACCCGGCTCCCAACGTCGAAAGCTCATATAATAAACTGTTTTATACATATATACCGGGACCTTTCTGTCTTTTAATTATATAATTTTAACCATAATATTTTGGAAAAGTTTACCTTTACATAAATATGGTAGAATATAAGTTAAAGTTAAGCAAAATTTAGATTACATTTTATGTAATTTATTAGTCCTTAAATTTTGTTTAATTCAAACATGACAATGGAGTTTTTCTTGTTTTGTTTTTTAAATTAATTCTCTTTACATAGTTTTTTTTTTCACTTTCTCTTACTCC